>JAVSBS010015397.1:64871-114393 GCA_033124195.1 Coracias cyanogaster | reverse complement strand
CTTGCTTTATATTTGCCTTATTTTCCTATTCACTAAAACCAAACAAGTCAAACTCACAGTAGAAATGAGAAATCTGAGCTGAGACTTGAAGAAATATCTATCACTTCGTTAGAAGTATCCAGCAAGTCAAGAAAGAATGACAGATAGTACATCTGAAGCCATACAGAAATTTCTGCAGTGTGTCACCTGAGGCTTGGAGATCTCCTTGCCTGTCTAATACTTGGCCACTTTAGGGCCTTAACTGGGATTTCTTGTCTCCTGCCATACTTTTCAGTCCCCTGCCACCACTCAACCCTGCTTCTCAGCAAATATAAACTCAAAAGCTCATGTACTGCAGAATCTGGTGGCAGGCAAGGAGATGTTCCACATTCTCTCTTGAAATCCCTCCACTTTTTGAGAAGTAGTAGAGGGCCTTGGCTTTAATTGATTCAACATTAAAGAACATACTCTTCAGGAAATGTTTGTTTGCATTGTACCAAATGCTTCCCAGTACCTTTATGCAACTACTTCTTTTTCTTTGAGGTTCAAAACATTCTTGTGAGGTGTGGAGAAGCTAAATAAAGGCATACAAAGGTTATTATTTGTATTACAATGATCATGAGCACTCCACACTTGACCAGACCTCCTTTTTGCCATCCACTTATAAAGACATGATAACAATCATAAATTTTAGCATTTAACTAGACAAGGCACACAAAATACAGAGGGAAAGTCATAGTGAAATGATTTGCCACTGCCAGCAGCGAAAATTAGGACCAAGACTAGAATTCCAGTCTGCTGGAGTGTAGTCCGGTAGCCTTGCAAGTAGGTCTCCCTTATAAGCAGCTTGGTATCTTCTCTTTATGATATTCAGATATTCAGGGGATATGCAACATCAACTGTTTGTTAACATCTTTTTTTCTTCTCTGTTTAATAAACATTCTAAAATTGTTCCTCCTACTGCACAAGTTTTGCACAGACACTTCAGAGGTTATTATTTACAGAGGAAAAATAACAAAGATAATAAACTTGAACAAAAAAAGTAGGCATTTGAAACCTAATTCACAAAGCTGCCCAAACACTTCAATTCTGTCAAAATCAGTAGGTGTTAGAATCTAAGTTAATGAGAGCTGGTGACTATATGATTATAATATAGTAATGACTTTTGGCTCCTTGTAATGTTGAAAGGCACCTATATAAACTTCTGAAGGCATCCAGGCTTCAGAGCTTTTTTCCTAAATAAATGAATTTTCTCATGGGAAAATCTCCTTGTTGTTTAAAGGAGTGTAACAGTTAGATGAACTTCTAGAATCTGGGAGGTTTAGTCTTCTAATTTTTTTTTTTTTTTCTAGAGAGAGAAAAAAAGTCTTTTGTGTACTTTTTTTGGGAAGAAACCAGAACATGAATTCTGGTGCTACTCCATATGCATCATATTTGTCATGTTTCAGAATTATCTGTAATTTTCTTAGCTTCCTCCCCAAATTGCTTTAATTGTTAGTCTTTTTCTTAACTACTTCTCTGATATGTGTCATTATGGTGGCTGCCTCTCAACAGCTAGCCTGGGGAAAAAAAATATCTCACTGGTATCACAGGGTAGGCAGAGCTACTTCATGGAGACAATGGCATAATGTATTCTGGGACAGCTGCCTCTAATGCCAGCCTCAGATACATCAGGGTGAGTCAGGAGTAATTAGAGCACAATTACTGGTCAAAATCAGGACCATTCACTCTCAGTTCCAGATTTTCTTTGAAATCAGTGCAATTTCACAGAAGTAAGTAGAAGTGGATCATTTTACCCTGCGATGAATTTAAACTACTGTCTGGAGAGAGTTTTGAATCAATACGGGATAGATTTAATTCTTTATCAGCATAACAAAGTATTGTCCATGATGCCCATGTACATGGTTACAGAGGCTACAAGTCCAATAGAACTTGAACAAAGCCACAAGGTGCTGCACATTGATTATATGTCAAGAGAAAATTTGTATTGATTGGAACAGCTGAGCTCTTGGTAGCTTTAAAAAAATTCTAGTGCATAAACATTTATAACATTCTTTCCTTTTTTTATGGAAAGGGAAAAATTTTAGGAATCTTCACTAAGTACTGTTAACTTTGATATACTACCAGTATCCCTGGATGACCTATTTCTCCTAAGTCTGTCCCATACTGGTGAATGCTGCAGCTTCATTCGCAATTCAAATTCCCAGGGTAAATTATATAGATAAATCTTGGTGCCACAGTCCATTGACTTTTACCTAATATTATTATTTTTCCTTCAAGAACTTTAAGAGACTATGACTTTCTGCATTGACTTTCATTATTTTTCTCCAACACATGAATAATTAATGTGGATTACTCTGGACTGTTTAAACTCTTTATTAAAGAAATTACCAAGTGCATATAAGTGCATCTCTTTCATGAGATTAACTTGGGTAATTTTGGCACTCTAAATAAACATTATAATGTGATTCAAAATCACACAATAAAGATGTGAAGCTGTGTGTCCAAACACACTCCCAATAATACCAATAATAGCAATTTAAATTGTTCTCTACATCTAGCAGATCTCAATATGGACACACAGAAATAGATTCGAAGTACTGACTGGGTCCTGCTTCCCTCTTTGGAGCTCATCTGTTACGTGTAGCTCCCAAATCCATGGGTGTGGTTGTCCAAATTAGAGTTATTTTCCTGTGATAAATGACTGTGGACTATCTGCTTGCACTTCAGATTTCACAGAACTCTTTTTTTTTCCTTCCCAATTTGTTTTTGCCAAGTCCACGTAATAATTTACACAGCTCAAATTAACTCTGAAATAGAAATGGAACAAACAAGGAGAGTGATTTTCTAAGAAGAACGAGGAAGGGAAAAAGAAGGGATCATATGTGACAGGTACTGGTCATACTGCAGCTGTTGGTACAGGCATCAGTGGTTAAAAAATTCTAAAACAGAAGAGAAAAGCCAATCATTCCAAAGAGTTCTGCTGCTAAAAAAGGATTTCTGCCTTTGAAGACTGCTCAAGATAGTGTTGGGAGAAGCACATTACCCCTAAATATTGGGTAATTACTTACTTTTAGAGGCAATATATCTGGATAAGAATTGCTGTGAATTCCAGTTATGTTTTTTTAAGCACCAAGGAGACACTCATTTAGAATCTCTGGCAAATAATGAAAAGAAAATCTTGGTACTTATTAGAGGAACATGATAAACATTTCTCTTTTTTTTCCTTTGATTATGCAAATAACAGTTTTGCCAAAACATAAGGCACAACTTTAAAGAACTGTCTTAAAAAAACCTGTCACCAAATGTGGGTCTTGGAGATGGATTAGCTTCAGATGATCGGACATAAGCTTTTTTACCATGTAAGTGTTTTGGAAAATTTTATCTGAAAGAACTACTTTCCAAGGCACAGAACCCCCAGACATAGTTCCTATTTCCTCTAGCTAATGGTTCATTACTTCTTTGACCCAGCTTGTCTTAACCCTGACTGTGGAAGAAGGCTGGAATTGTGTTCTAATGAGGACTTAGAATTCACTCCCATTCTGCAGTTTTGTAAACCAAATATACAGGAATAGACTGACAGTTACTGACCACTAAAACGAGGCTGACAGATACAATGATGACAGTAGTTCTTTCACAGAATAAATATGACAGAGGCTGCTGGAGTGCAATCCTTGCTTGTCTATAGATGATAATATTGAGGTACCCTTGCCTGTAACATCATGCTCTGCTGTATGTAACCCTCAGTGTTACCTTTTTAATATCTTATGACTATGAATAGTGCTGGAAGGCTTTGCTGCCTACAGATTTTGTGGGGAAGGATACTGTACAGGCAACAGCAGGTAAAAAAGATTGCTTCTTTATGTATCTAAACAGCAAAGTAGAATTATTCATTTAGAGTCAATAATGTTTTGCCCTTGAATTCTCCAAGTAAGTGCAAAAAAGTTTTTGCTTAGTCCTAGGTGTGATTTCAGTGAGCGTTGGGTGACTTCAGCTTACTGCTCAGTGAGAAAATTAGTTGTAGCTACTGGTGACCAGAAGAAGGTATTCAATTGCAGTTATTGAAGGTCTGCTCTGGATCTTTATGATGTTTTATATACAGCTTGTGAGCATTCAATTATTTTCTACTTTTGAAGGAACAGATAATATTTTTTATGTTGTAGAGATGCTAATTTTGTCCCAATATGGGCTACTAACATGGCAAAGATCTTCTGTATGGGGCTGCGTTACTTGAACAAAGTCGTATTTGACCCCTCCTGCCACAGTTAACAAATGTGGGTCACAGATTTCAGTCTTGATCCTAAGAAGTAATAATTTTAATGTTAGTTTTTCAATTATCTTCTATTTGTTTTCCAATAATGGGTTTATCTCCAAATTGTTTACTTAAATTGGGAGTGTGCTAGTGTTCAATGTAACTAAGTATTGGCAGAGCTACTTGTTTGGCAGATTATATCTGTGCTCCCCATTTGCCATATGAGCTAGTGGTGGTTTCTGCTAAAGAAACAGTTGGAAAATGTAACATTGAGAGAACTGTAATTTTGCAGGAGAGATAATGCAAGTTGTCTTAATATATACTGTGAAAAAATAACAAAAAGTAACCAAAACACACATTGCCTGTATCAACTGTGTTCTTTCTGAGCCCTGAGCAAATGCAAATGCTGTTCTGGAGCTTTCCCAGTGATGGCCTTCCCCTGTCTTTTCACTTCATGAGCTATTATTATTGCTCACATCTTAAATTATTCCTAGCAGTGAGCTTTCCTTCGTGCTCCCTAGAAGAAAAATCCTCCATCATTGTGATCATGGCAATAATCAGATAAGTTAATGGTATTTTCACCACAACCAACTCCTTTTTTTACTGGTGGACAGCCTCAGACTAATTACATGCAAAAGAAAAGATGTAATCTTTCTTTTTTTTTTTTTTTTTTAAATGCAGAAAGGACAAATTACAGCCCTTGCATAGTGAGAAATATAGTATCATACATCACAGCATTTTGGTGCTATTTTGTTTATTTAGTACATCTATCCATACATGTTGAAGGGCAAGCGATATAAAGAAGGTTGAAGCACTATGTGCAGTAATGTGTACTGTCATTGAGGTTCTGGGGGAAAATCTTGGCTGAGTTTAGTGCTGACATTTTTCCTTTTTGAATGAAAACTCTATTCCATGGTGAATTATTCTGGCTAGGGTCATATTTCAACATACAAAATCAGTGTGTATGAAAAATGATTGAAAGAATGAGTAATTCTGCGATGAAGAAGTGTTAACACCATATGGTAACACTTATGGGAAATATTTCCTTACTTTACTTTGGAAAGTTTTCATAGAAGAGATTGCTCAGTCCTCCAGTTAACCACTGTGGGGATTTCTTGTGTCATCTTTATGACTGTTAATTTGGACTATAGTAAGGCCTGACTTCCTCAAAAGGGATCAGTGCTTCGTTGTACAAGGCTTTGTACATGCATACAATTAAGAAAATAAAATCTGCTCTCAAGAGTTTACAGTTTTACAAAACCATCAGGCACCTATTGCATTCAAAAGACATACAAGGCGGTGTAAAGGAAGAAGATGAAATCTCAGTACTTATGCTGTCATATATTTTTCTCACTTTGTCTCTTGGGATAGAGATCCACTTTGGTATTACATGCTCCTTTAAATATCATTTTTGACTGCATTGATTTACTTTTCTTTCATAGTTAAACTACTATCCCAAGCAGTTGATGGTAAAACATAACAGGTTCTGATGTCTTGATAAAATGCCGTTCTCCATGAAGAATATTCTGGATATCCTGAGAATCTGAGGAGAAGAAGAGAGTGTGGCAGAACTGACTCCATTCCTGAAAATCTGTGAATAGATGGAGCAAGATGGAGCAAATTCTGCCCCTCTCTTACCTCCTGTCTCTACCTCTCTCACACAAGAGAGAGGTAGGTAAGGAAAGGCTGAGTGTGGTTGAGGAAGTGGAGGGCACCCACAGAAAAGGGATGAGACTGGAGATCCAGGAATTTCCAGCAATCAGTAATGATAAAAAGGTGACAGACGTCCTGTTTGTCTGCACCAGTGAAGGGAGAGGTCATGAGTAGGAAGGGTAGTGCCTGAGTGTGGTGGGCACGTGCCTGCGGGAGACAGAAAGGGGTGACTGCATTCCAGTGGTGGAACAATGCTTTCTGGGAGGCTAGAAGAGAATGGGTAGGATTTAGAAAAAATGCTTCTCAGAAAGAGAATGGAGGAGTTTGGAACAGAAAAAAAAGGCAAAGAAGAAAGGGATAAAAATGAAAATTTAAACAATAGGGCCAGGAAAGATCCAAATTTATTATCAAAGTGAATACCAAAATAAGCTAAAGTAAGGAAACAGTAGTTGATTTTTCATGTGCAATGGTTTTGAGTAACGAGTAATGCTTACGTTGCACACTTATGTACACCTGGGACACCCATGTAACCCCAGAGCTCAAGAAACCGAGAGGAACTCTGCTTGAAACCTATGATCAGCTTAAAGTACATTTTACCCAGCCATTCTTGCCATTTTTTGTAATTCTAGGCTTGTTAGTCGTACATGTTCGGCAGGCAGATGAGGCTGTGTTGGAGAGATCACAGCTTTAGCAGTATGAGCAAAATTTTCTCTCACCTCTATTAGTGAGAGGACTATGTCTCTCTCAGTCAGATGACTTCTCTACTCAGTTTTCTGCACAAAAAGCCACATTTGACTTTTCCTACCAATCAGTTCATGTTATCATTCCTTTTTGTTGTTTTGCACCATCTTGATTTTTTTTTTTCAGTTAGAGCTATCCCAGTTGTATGAACTTTTGAAATATCATTCTTTGACCTTATTTCTTAATCCTGCTATAGAAAAATAAACATGTGCTCTCTATTCAGAGTCATTCACAGCTGGTGCTGAGCCCCAGCGAGGCTCGGTGTTAGCATACTCAGGTGTTTCCTTTTTGTTTCTCTCATTAGCTGTGTTTAGCAGTGCTTACCTTCAACGTCTCCTTCCCAGATAACAACTGAAGCTGAAAGAAGCAGGTACATGTAGAGTGAGCTTTCATCTAGGCTGTTAAAAATGTGTAATGATTCTTAGCATATTTTGATTAAAGAAAGACTGGCTAAAGCTTTGTGATGAGGTGAGGTTGTTATGGTCTGCGAGTGTGAAGAGATGTTAGGTGCTTGTATGGCAGCCGAATGAAGAGCATGAAAGGAAGAGGCAGAGAACCCTCAGGAACACAAAGGATCCAGGAGGTTTGTATTTTCCTAGTTTCTGATTGATAATTATAGAAGAAATTTAGTTGTTCTTGGCTATTGTTTGTTGTACTGATGATTACAAGACAATTTTTGATAAAGGGGGCTACAGCCTATTTTTTATCATAGTTAATAAAAATGCTTACAGGTTTGGGCATTCTTAGGAGAGTTGCTTAATTTAAAATCATCATGAGTTGGCTGAGGGAAGAGGAAGCAAAATAAACATAATATCATCTATTTGATCAATGGGTTTTAAAAAATCATTTTCCTGGTAAGTGAATTACTACAGCTTTTCCTAGATGAAGTTCAATTGATTTCAGCTGGTGCCTTGACTGTTGCAACCTTCAGAGGCACCTCTTATAAATCCAAACAAACAGTATATTCCAGTGTGGTTTAAACTTCCCTATTTTGTCTTTAAGAAAGCAGAACTGCTGTGTGCTCAATGAAAGGAGGAAGGGAATAGTTTTGTTAGTGTCTTACAAAAATAATATATTGACAAAGAGATTTAAACTTTTTTAGGTCCTGTCCTTGCAACAGTATTTTGTGATTATATTGCATTGACTACCTGAGAAACGATACTGGAGATGTAGGGTAGAGGGAGAGGAAGGGAAGGTAGAAGATTTTTTGAGGCTCTGGGGAATCTCTTCCTGGTCAGTTAACACAGAATACCCCATGTAACTCTATTGTAATATACAGCATAGATACCTACCCTTATTTTAAGCAGATATGAAGTTAAAAAACGTTGTGAAAATGTGGATATATATGAGTGGGTTCATTACAAATGCTCCTCATGCCTGACACCACTTAATAGAATTACAGGTTACTAAAGTCTGTGTTTGGAAGCAAGGATAAAGTTAGGTATTTATTTATTATTCTTGGCTTGTGAGACCTACTTACCTTTGTGTATGGAAGTTTACTTTATTGGTTTATATTACATAGTCATCTTGGGCTTTTCTCACCTGTTGTGAGCTTTACTCATGTAAACTTCTGGACTTCATTGTGGTAATTTATCAAGGAGACAGTTTATAAGTGCATGATCTACGTCAGTAGAATTTACTGGACATATACCACACTTTTGCAAACCCTTACATTTTAGAATGTGAAAAGTTACCCAAAGGTATGAGATAATCCTTACTGCTGTGCTAACTGGATTTTTAATGGCTCCCATGTGTGTCAGGGAGCCACTCTCCCTATATTCCAAGATGCACCGCATGCACCTGTGTGCCTTGGTTACGTGGCTGAGGAGGATCAGCTGAACTTCCTGTGGCTGCTGGTCCACCTGTGCATAAGTCATTGCTCCAGCCTGCTTTGTCACTACTGAGACGTGGGGGCATGTGTACCTGTTCAGCCAGCTGACAGACTAAAATTGAATAGTTCTATCAAGAATTTATTTTAGAGCTGCTGCATCAAGTAAGATTGGGGGTTTGGCATATGGGTGTTTTGGGGTTTTTTTTTGTGGGGTTTGAAGGTATTGTGTCAACAGTTTGTGTTTGGGAAATGGTCTCTGGTAGGGAGATTGGTAGAAAAAGAAATGTAATTTTGATCCCATAAGGAATGAACTGAATTAAGTGCTTTTTGAAGACAATACCACTTCACTCTTCAGCAGTGACTTATTACCACCATTACTATTAGCAGGTAGATGGTATTTAAAATGAAATATGATGCTGCTTAATGTCACAGCAAATAACAACAAAAGGTAAGTTAGTAGTTAAATTAGCATATTGACTGGTTGGGTGAAATATGTATAGCAATCAATTCTAGCAATAAATAACTTGGAACAGAATATTCTTCAAGGAGTTTTACAGGTCCTTGTCTATTTTGGATGTCGTTTGCTGCACATTGACTTTGTTAATTGGTCTCCAAGACATATGTTTCCAAGGCTAATTGTGTCAGATGCCTTGCTGCAGTAAGCATCAAATGACGAACTATTATTAAAAGAGAAACTAAACCATGAGAAAATGAGTTTTTTTCTGTGCTTTTCATGGAAAATATATTAGGTGATAAAGCAAAATGTATCAAGCAAAATCAAAATGTGTATCAATCAAAGGCTGTTTATTTCTTTGAAAGTACTCATTTTATTAATCTTGTATCTGGATTTTTCTGCTTCTAAGAATATCAGCATGTTACAGAGTGACCTACCTCTAGCAGGTGGCCATGGGCAGCAGGTGGCTGTGATCCCAGCTCCCAGGTGCTTCAAAATCAGCATGGTCTGGGTGAACCAGTCACTGTTTCAATGTGCTACTCCACTAAAAACATTTCTGGTTGAAACTTCTCATCTGACACCTTTTGGGTCAGCAGCACAGCCACTCCAGGATGCGAAATGAGCTACAAAAGTCTCTGTCTTCCCTCCATCATAGGACACCGTCTGCAGCCTTTCACTGGATGTGGATATTTCAGGCTTCTGTTTTTAATTCTTTTGTGATCTCTCAGGAAAACAAGGCAGAGAGATTTAACCAGGGATTTTTCTTAACCATAATAGCTTTTACTTTAGAAGAGACAACCAAGAACAGGAATATTGCAGGAGGCCTTTCTTTTCTAGTTTATATTAGCCCTTGAAGTCTTTTACCTTCTATCTTTTCTCTAAGCAATTTTTTTTTTTTTTGAGATCATTACTGTGCTTTTAATTTGAGCTCTTCCTGAGTTGTGTATTCTGTGCTGATATGTTTTGGTTACTGCCTACCATCGTTCTTGTCTTACATTCTTTATGAGTCAATATACCCTTAGGGCATCCTTCTGCTTTGCTGGGTCAGTACCAAGGCTGCAATCAGATATCTTCACTGAGTTTTCAGACACTGTTTCAGGTCAAACGGCTGTTCCAGATGACTTATCTGGAGCAAGATTATGTGCATCTCAAAAATACATCACAAATCAGTTTGTGGATTGTGTAGATGTGCACTGTTCCACCACGCTCAGCTTACAGAAGCTTTCCTGGTCTGAAACGTTCTGTACCTTTCAAAAGCTACCAAATGTATATCCACAGTTTATTGGTGCATAGGTAAAAGGACAAGAGAACACTCTTATTGGTGTACATATTGTAGGCTCTCATTATTTGCTTAAGTTTATGTGTATGTGGCCTTTGCAGGCAGGTATGGGATAGATGAAAGGAGCTCTGCCAGTGCTCCAGCATGTCTCAAATTCATGTAGATGTGCTTGCCTAGCTCAGACCTAGGACCGTGCTAATAAATCCTGCTGCGAGACATAGTAGATTAGTTCAGGCTTAATGATGTGCTAATACAGTGACCTGCTGAAAGGCTGTACGGGCACGCATATGTCACTCTATCGCCTGAACTTTTATTTTAGCAGAATTAGGACTTGGATAATTCATAGGCAGAGAGTGCTGAGCCTTTCAGTGTTTTTGATAAGAACAGCCTACTTAATCCATTTGACTCTGATGAATAGAGATGCTTGCACTCTGTGCTTCCGTGGAGATAGGCACAGCTAGGGAGAGAGGATTTGCTCCTGTGCTTGGATGTGGTGAAGTTCCTGGCTGTTTTTTGATGTTTAGTCTGAAACTGCTTAAGGTCACTTAATTTTTATAACTCCCTGTGTCTATATAGAAGCTTAAAGTACTTCCCAGAGAAGTTAAAAGCTTTAATTGTGAAAATATGTTCTCCAGGGCAGTTTTTGTGTTCAAAATATATCCTTGGATTTTATCCAATCCTAGCTCTTTATCTTTGTCAGAAAAGAAAGTAAAGAAACTACCGGTTGGGTTAACAGACTGCATACTGTCAACAGTAGCACGATATTTCACACTGCTTCTCTACTTGGTCCTTGTCCCCACTCCCCATTGCAGAATGACCAGAGCAGAGGTGCATCTTGCCTGCTGCTCTGCTGCCCTCACAGATATCCGCAGCAGTTCAGCTTATTTGAAGATAAGGGGACTATTAACTAGTGTCTCATCACCTTATTAGGCGATAGTAGCAAGAGGGGAACAGAATACTTCATCTGTGAAGATGAGTGTAAGTGGGTGAGCTGGGATTACCAACCTGGATGCAATCTCTAGGGTGAGGTGTGGGGCTGGCGTAACAGGGGCCCCTAAAGCAGCATATTTTGAAACAAATTTCCTGCTTTAATGGAAACAACCTCAAGGATAGTTTTTATAGACCTATACTGATTTGTCAGCTCTCAGTGGAAGTGTCATGGTGTTGGTATGGATGACTTAATTTTTTTAAGTGTCTCTCCAGAGAGTAAATGCTCCTGAGGATCTAGGCATGGTCTACTAAATCCAAGCCAAATTTGAGCAATTTATACGTGATTCCTAGGCTTGTCTCATTGCAGTAGAAATATCTTTAGGAAACTCCTGATTTCTCGGTGTGTATTTTTGCAGTGTATTTCAGCATTACTGTGCTGTGGTGTAAGAATGTATTCAAAGTTGAGAGAACATAAAGTTCATGAAATTAATAAACAAGAGAGACCTGCATGGAGAAAACTCAACCCTCAGTAGAGGAATGAGGGGGAAGAAAAACATCAAAGGTTATTCTGGACATAACCAGTTAGTAAGATGTGCTGTCTAACCAGACATGTTCCCACATTCTTGACTTTCTCTACTGCCCAATTTAGACTCCTAAGGCCAACCAGATGTCTGACTCTTGCTGAGCACTTGATATCTTGTGAGGTCTTCAGTCTGCACTAATTATCCAGAGTTTGAAACCTGTATTAATTTTTATCTTTCTATTGTGTTTCTAGGCTGCCTGTTTGAGGATGACCTTTGCAAATCTTCTGAAATCTGTGTAAATGGTAAGTCTTCAATGTTTTGTTTGCTGACTACTCTGTCCTCTGCTGTGTAATTGCTATATGGTGGATTCAGTAAGCCAAATCTATATATGAATGAGGAGAGGAAAGAAAGAAAAAATGAAAGTACCAGGTATGACTATATATTAAATATATAAAAACTTTCTCAACCTCGAACAACAACATCTCCTTTTATTAGAAATAGTTTGTTATTAAATTAAACACACTGAAATATGCTAACATTTAATTTGTCTTAATATGGGGTGAAAATAACTGTTTTGTTATCTTCAGGTTGTTCATATTTTTAGAGGATGATGTTGAGTAATTAGCAGTCTCCTTTTCTTCAAAAGGTTGTTATTTATTATAAAAGATGGAAGATCTGAAAGTAAGACTATCATTTTTCTTGATTATCCTCCTTCCTTTTTGTCTGATTTTTACTTAAACTATACAGAAGCAGCTTTCTTTTGCTCTCTTTCACAATTTCATTTCAAGAAGTCAAAAAAGACAACACAAACATGAATTATTCTAACAGAATAGTAGGAAGGATTTTTTCTGACAATGGTCTAAGATTTTTAATATGCTCTGTGAAATAATTTAACCCCTGATGAAAGCCAAACCATGTTTACAAAGAGATCTTTTGAAGCAATTACTGTTGTGAAATATGTAGATCTGTAGTTAGGGATTATTTTTTTCAAGTATTATATATGCAGTTTCTCTCTGAATTTATGGCATAAAGAAGTAGTTTTGATTTCCATCACATGGGAGGCAGTAATATGGCTCTATCAATAGGTAAACTTTGTTAATACCCTAACTTAATGAACATTTAAGATGAAATTGGATTTAATTTCCAATATTGTTGAATGTCAATCAAATACATATATTAACTCCAAAGTAATTCCTGTGTAAAAGTGCCATTTGAAGTTGTTCCAATAGTATGCAACAGTGCTGCATTGATAGTCTCCATAATTGACACCAGGAAGGGTCGTGGCGGTTTTCTACAGCGGCGGGCTTTGCTGACTACCAATGCTATTCAGAGCCTAGCTGTAGCCTTCCCCAATGCAAGTATATTTATTCGTGTTTTATGATAAGCCACCGTTATATCTGGCACACAGTGTATGATGGGGAATCTATGCAACAGGTGATAGTAAAGAAATGTATGTACTTTAACTGACAGCAAAAAGTCTTCAGTAGAGATGTTCCTGTAAAGGTTACTCCATAGCATCTTGCTCTACTTGTTTGCCTAATTGAAGATGTGGTTCCTAAAAATGCAACATGACTTCCATTAGCATGCAAAATTAAACTATGGAAATTGTATCTTTGAATTCAGAATGGACCTCTTCTGTAGATCTACTCTTATTTTGGCATAAGTGTAACTTAAAGAAAGGTCAGTAATGACTAAGCCAGTTGATCAATGATATTTCCTAATGGCTGATCTTAATTAAAAAAAATACATGCAGGGATTCTGTCGATGTGTTTAAGGTCACTGCAAAGTATTTCATTTTTTTGCCCTAACTGGGCAAATGTTGTCTAGAGTGGATTTTCAATGCTGTCCTGGATGCAAGTGAAAATACATCATTCTTGAGAAAATTAGCAGAATCTTTGAAAGATCCTACTTTGAAATACTAAAATACCATCAGAGCTTACTTTTTATATGTACTAGAAAAAAAGAAGGCTGCTTGCTTCTGAGCAGTCCTTCCAATTTTTCCTGTCCAAACTGTTTCTGATTAAATGTTATGTCTGAAGTTTTCAGAAATCCTGATATATTAAAACGTGAGTGCTTTGCTGAATGAAAGCTCAGGAACATAAATCTGAGGAGGTCACTATGCTTGGGAGCAGAGCTTACTTTGTGTATTGTAAGGTCATGGAAAGGTTGGACTCCTTTGTTGTCACACAAGTGCATATTTCTGAAGTACGGTGTGAATGTGGGTAAGAAACAGCAGCTACTTTTGGGTAGTATATTTGAAGCAGCTGTGATCTCCAGAACTGAGCCTTAGTATAATTATATATATATATATATAAAATTTTTTGGTCTTTCTCTTGGCCTCTGACAAAGGTAACTGAACTGACCACATTTTCAAAAATGAAACTGGGTTTGCCTGTTGAAGACGTCACAGTAATTGATATCTCATGCTATGTTGTCAACTGAAGACTTCAAGTACTTGTCATGCATCAGACTTGTAAAATGATAACCAAATTATCACTGACAACTGTTTCATAGCTTAAAAAAATTCTTTCATTCTCATTTTTTTTGAAGGAGAGATTGACTGAGTTTGATAAATGTTCATTTGTATAAATAAAAAAGATGTTAAAATAAGTTTATTGTTAAAAGCAATGTAAACCAGTTGTGATACAAACAACTGTATCAGTTGCAATCACTTATATCTGATTAGGTCATATGCCATTTTTGCAGGGCAAAGAACCTGCTGTAATAGAGATTGTTGACTTTTCTGCTGCTTTCGCTCATCATATAAAGGTCTCTTTTGGCTTTAGTGATGGGTTCTCGCTTATGTTTGTTTAATAGCTCCAGCAGCATTCATGCAATATTAATTTATTTCCATAAACCTTTTATCAGTTTCCTGAGCAACACTGACTCATCAAGTGGTTAAAAAGGAACACATTGTTTCATGTTTATTTTAATGGCATAAGGATAAGCCAGGCGAAAAGATTGAGTTTGTTTTCCTGGACTCTTCCTTTGCAAACCTAGAACTTTGTGGAGTAAAGTGGGTTAGGTGTCATTTATTTAACTTCTGGTACACCATTACCTCTATTTTACACTTGAAGGAACTGGTATTTTCATCCATCTAAAGTGCTTGAAACTTGAAAGCTTGCAGTAAAAAACTTGATATGAAAGGTGGATATGCTTATGAGCTGCAGACCCTAAAAGAAAATAATCTGGCATGCTATAAGCTTGGAAATTCTTGCTCTCCAGTAAGTGCTGATAAGCTGCTACAGATGCCAAAGAAAGCAAATAACATCATCTTAATTAAGATAGAAGGGGAAAAAATCATAAGGAAAAGAATGATAGGATTTGAAATGAGGGTATGTGTAGTGACACAGCTGTGAGTAAAGAGGGATGTGCTGTTCACTCATTCACATATGCTTTGCTGTCTGGGTTAGAAGTTTAAGCAAATGAGTTTGTCCACTTGTGTATTTGTATTTTCTTAATCATTATGCCCAGAACATGTTTGCATGAAAAGGAATGAAGACGAAGCATCAAGAATGAATTTTTAGACAATCTCCAAGAGAGAGATCCTTCACTTATCCTTGAACACTCCTTGTATTTCTATGTTAAACCTAGTACAGTTGGATAAGTGGGAATACGTCACGTTCTGTTTTGCATTTTAAGTGACAAGTAAAGCTGTTCATGTAAAATATCAGCTCACACAGCTCCCTCATCAGAAGGTTTAAACAAACTAGCTCCTGAAAGCAGCAAAGCAAGGAGTAGTTCTTATCCTTTCTTATGAAATCCTGCAATTGAATTCTGGTAGTGCCACTGGGAAAGGCAGCATGTGGCATAGATAAAAGCATCCATTTTAGAATAACCGTCCTTTATTGTCCTCATTCTGCTCTTTATTAAACTGTTTGAACTGCTCATTTAGAAGGATGGCATTCTTTCCTTTAGGTTTAATCTCCAGATATTTTTCTTCAGAAGGAAGCCTTGTGCTGTGTTTTATCCATGCACGGATACCATGGTATCTTTGCTCCTTATCAAGAGAGCCTTTATAAATCAGGGCAGCTTTATTTATGAAAGATGTTGTGGCTGAAAGCCTCCTTCCTGCATGAAATCATAACAGGGTTCAGGCAGATGAGATCAGATTGTAGAAAACAGCTCTGTGAGGCCAACCAAAAAAGTTAATTAAATACAGTCATTGGCACAGTGTGCATCATTAAGTCAAGCCTCACTGACGACCACTAAACTCCTCCTAGGAAGACACGGTCTAATGTCTGCAGCAGTGTTTGAAGATGCTGTGCTTCTGAAAGGCTGTATAAACAGCTGTGCACAGCTGAATCAATACTGCATTATGTATGCAAGCTGCACTTGTTAGGAGGGACTTAAGTTAGCATGGTGTGTCAGAGGCATCCAAGCATTGCTGTACAAAGTCATGAGCTTTTCCAAGTTTGGATGTCTCCAGATAGTTCAGAATATTAATGTACTTTCTTTCTCAGCTACAGAGCTTCTTGAACATTTGGAATATAAGTGATTGCATGTGCTGGTGATGAGCCATAAATGGTAAACATGTGCTATAGATGATAAGGGAGAGGAGTCAGGATCCCTGAAATGGTTTCTTGAACTTAATGTGTTGTGTGTTGAGGTTTTCCAGATCATTGCCTAGTAGGGTGGAATTAGAGGGAAATGCACCTCAGCATTGTTTAGCTAACAGATGTCTGCAGCTACATCTGTGTTTGCAAGGCACTGCTCTTATGAAAGCTATCAAATTTTTGTCAAATGACACTATAAATCTGTGCCTAAGCTTTTCAATAAGTATCAGCACTTGTTATCACTAAATCCAGACTTTTGCAGAGTAACTCTAAATAGTACTTCTTCACACCGTGGCTTTACTGTGTGTACAGAGCATTTCTGTGCTTTACAAGGATGTGGGAATTAGTCACAAATGACAAAGTCCTAGTACCACTCCATAAGGCAAACCTGACATTGTAATTCCTCACCTGTATTCTGAGGTAAATGGGAATACATGTATATTTGGAGTGAAAACCTGACCAATTATTTAAATCTAAGGGTTTACTTGCAGTGGTTCTTTCATACCAGTTCAAGGAGATCATGGGAGTCATTTTGTCATTAACTTAATTTTTTTTAAATACGCTTTCAATAAGTATGTCAGAAGAATGTCAGAATCTGGTGTGCTACTCAAGGAGCACACTTTAAAACCTACCATTGTAATGGTATTCCACAAACCCACTTCCACTTCTCCTATGAAACTCAAAGGCTCTTGTATTAATGACAGCATCTGCCCCTCAGAATTATGGGGCAGAAGAGGTGCTGCAACACATCTTGTGTTATGAATGGTGATAACACAATGATAAGGGAACAGGAGATGGTGTCTGGAGACATATGAGGTTTTCTCAGCTGATGCTTTGTGAAAAATTCATACCAGCTCAGTTTCTAAACAGAAGGGTCTGGTTTGCTACTGAATATACACAGTGTCCACTAACAGGAACAATTCCAGCATTGATGCTGAACATTTCTGAACTATTTGAGGTAAAAGCACTGTGGAAAAAATAACACTTCCGTTTTAGCATGAGGTTAAAAATGCCAGTGCAGAAATGACTTCATGTACTTTACCTTGCAATAGAGTGTGTTGCCTTTTTACCTCTTTGAAGAAAAGGCCCATCCATCTTCCAAGCTGTCTTGTGTTTGTCTCCATGTGGTGTTAAAATAGTTACCTGTGCGTTGGTGGGGCAGAATTGTCTAGCACAACTGGCATTAAAACTGGAGTATTCATCAAAGGTGAAGTTAGAATCTTCTCATTAGGAAAAAAAAAAGTGTAGCATGATAACGCAACTATGGTTGTCCACCATCCCAGCTGTCACTAAAAGCTTTACTGTGGGGATTTTTTTTTTTTTTTGTGGAAAATCTCATGTTGTAGCTCCTGCAGGGCACAAAACCATCACTCAGGCTTCACTGACAGCCTGCTGTTCAGTACTAAGTGAGAGGCAAGTATTTATATTCCTGTGTCCTATGCTAGTAAATAAGTCTTAGTGCTGCTGAGTGTTGCACAGTGTTATTTCATGTGGGCAGACCTCCCTTTTTCTTACAGCTCGGGCAAGAATGTTGCTCTGTTGTCATAGGGAAACTTTAATTTCCATCTTAGTGTAGTGACTTGTTGTAATGTATTTTCTTGCTCCACATAACAGCACTGGGTTTCACAGAACTAGGGCAAGTGCTACAAGTAAAATTGCTTAACTGTTGTATGTTTGAGGGATTTTTGGAGGAGGATTTTGGTGTTTGATTCAAGAAGTTTCGTTAAAAGACTCTACCTTCTCACCTTGAGGTTGGGGAGAGGGGTTGCAGGAGGGGCCTAGATTGTAGAAGAGTAAACTTCAGTGCTTATCTCTCTTTTATCCAAATGATGTATTTGCTGTGATGAGGTAAATGAGTCTCCAAAATGTAATGTAACAATCTCATATTAAATAGGATTTAAGTTCTGGAATTCTTGGGTTTGCCTTTAAAACAAAACCTCTTTATCCTTTGAATATTTGAGTTGATATGAAGTCTTCAATCTTACAAGATGTGTGTGGATTTATTAGGATTTAACCAGGTTTTTTCTATTTGTCATCTGCTTTTTGGAACTTGTTCTAGGCAGGATACATACTGCTTAGGGTAACCCTGAAACTCCCACTAGCATATTAAATGTTTAATAAAAAAAATTATATTTTAGATATGGTCTGTGTCATATATCTTCTTATTGTGTGGTGGACCCTTTCATAAACTTTTTGGGTAACCTATATAACAGCTGTTGGTGCATTTGTTGGACATGTTCCCTAAATCATTATTTCATTGCACTCAAAGTAATTGTAATATTTGGGAGACCACGGAAAAGTACAGGCTCTTCGGAAAAAAAGACATTTAGGAGTATCAGTAAAATTTGTGCCTGATGAGTCATGAAACACAAAAGCCTGGAAAGGACAGAGTGGTCTGTAGAGAAGAGAACACCAAGGGACAATGTCCTGGCAATGAGGTGGAAAGCAAATGAATCCTGGTTTGGAGTGACACTGCAGCACTGTGCCTCTGCTGAAAAATTCATCATAGTTTCTCCCCTTCTTTTGTCAAGGGGTATTCAGAAGTGCTGTGGTACTTCATGATTAAGATGTTTGGGTTGTATAAAGGCAAGATTTTTTTCTTTAAATTGTTTACCTCTACTTAAAAAACAAAAAACAACAAAAAAAAACTAAACAAAAAAAAAACCCCAAAACCTCAATCCAACAACCCCCTCCACCTAAAGAAAAACCTGCACAAATATATTTGTGAACAAAAAATAGTAATTAAGATAGATTGTCAAAACAAAGGAGTCGTGGAATTGATGAGTTGGCAGTGACAGCTACACAGTCATATTGCAATTATCTGGCAAAACCAGATTTGAATTAGATGATTTTTTTTTTTCTGGTGTTACAATGGTATCTTTTACTTAGAATACTAATTGCTTACAAATGTGTAATTCCAAAAATGAAGTGCATAACTTTATCTACTGTCTTATTTTGGGTTTCACCTAATGTCTCTTAGATGTGAAACTGTGATATTTCCTTTGTCCCACTGAATATCGGTAAGTAAATGTTGTCCCTGACCCAGTTAACTACTGCTGCACTATGAGATTAATTATAATTAGTTGTCAAAGTACTTTGATATTTAACAGAGATTGACAGGAGTGTCTAAAAGAGGATAAACTAGAAAACTTTAAACATTATTCCTGCTGGAGAAAATAGTATGTTGTTTTTTTTTTAATAATCATGTGGTTTATATCTTTTTGAAAACTTCAGTAATCCTGTCTAATATTGCGTAAGTTTAAAATATGGGATCGTGAGTCAGATAATATATTTTCAATATGTACCAGTTTTAAAAGGCCATTAATGAACGACTATTGACTATTCAATCTGCATTTTCTTGAGAGTGTGGGAGGCAAAGCTGAAGAATTCTTAAACATCTCCTGAATAACATCCTTTTGGATGGTTTGGGGTTTTTTATTGGTTTTGTGTGTGTGTTTTTGTTTTATTTGCTTGCTTGCTTTTCTTCAAAAGTTCTGTCTAGCTGACTGGTGTTGTATTACAGTAATAATTTAATGAACACTTTTTTTTTTTGCTGACTTAATAGCATTTGACAAGCACTAACAGGTTTTTGACTCTCAATCTGCCTTTAGACAGTAAGCATAAAGTGAAAAACAATATTTATGGGGTTTTTTGGGGGGGAATGTTTTGGCCCTGGCTAAGTAACTTCACAAAGAGTATGAGAGAACTGAGTAGCAAAACCTAATGGCTTGGATCACCTGAAAGCTTATCTGCCTCAGCAAAGCTCTGATTGCAGTTTCTGCAAGACATAGTGACTTTTTAGTCTGAAGATAGCTTGTATGTGAAAATACATTCAGTAATAATAATAATTAACACCCATGACATAATGTAAGAAGCTATGGTGGAGAGGAGGAATGGCTTTATAGTATTCTAAATGAGATGCAACTTCATATGCACATGAAAAACATAAATATATGCTCTATATGGAAATAACTTTCAGTGACTGTGATTGTTCTAAACAGATAAAACAGATAAATTTGCCTTTTAAATTATTAAATAAAGAATGTAGAGTTTTTATCCCGAGTTTGTACCTATTACTGGAAGTCCTTAGTTTGGAATGGATTAGGTCCAAAGTAGAACTAGAGAGCTAGAAAAATATATACCTTCTCTATTTTAATGCTTAGAATAAATGCTTTGTAATAAAAATAAAGAACAGTGAGAGGATTTTTTTGTTCTATGTCCTTGTTTAATAAATCAGACCAATCTGAAAGTGAACTAACCATAGTACTGTTGATTAACAGGGAAAGACCTTTTAATGAGAAGTCATTCTCCATTATAAGCCATTCAAAGCTATTAATTTAAACAAAGTTTTCTTTCATGCCCCACAACCTCCATGGCAACAGCAACAAAAGTTGCTCTAGAGGTAGATGGAACAATAAATATATTTTATGGTCCAAAACTATTTATTGTAGTTTAGTCATTTACTTATGTAGAACAGCAGCCAAAGCTATTTAAGTTGAGAAATATTTGGTTGCTTTTGCTGCTGTCTCAGCATGTTCCTTTCTTGGCTCTAAGGTAGGATCAGCATAATTTAAGAAGATTGGTAACAGCAGTGGATGTTAAGGGAGAGTAAGGGAATACATCATTCAGTGTTTGGACTGTAAACTCTTCAAGAAAAGATGCCTGTTGAAAGGAATTTTTTTTTTTAATGTAATGCAGCAAACATTTGTTCATACTGAATTTGCAGTATTATGATAAGGCAGAAAATGTGTACCTCACTTATTCTATTTAATCTTAGACCTTTTAAGATTGTCTTAACATAGTCTTTTAACTGTATTATCTCACTAACTCTGTCACAGATTAAACTATATCATCATGTCTTTTTCCTGGAATCTAACAGAGCATACTTGATGGTGAACAGTTGCACACTGCAATTTTTCAATAGCAAGAATGTATTTTGTTACATCTCTCTTACTGTTATTGAGCTGTAATTGACACTTTCTCTATGGTGTACTCTATCATAGATAAGGTGAGAACAGATGTAGTTTCCGACCAGAAACTACATAATATGCTGGTGGGAAGAAAAAAAAAAAAAGAGGGTAGAGTTGAAATGAAGGAGACCTCCTTCCCTTGGATTTTTGTTGTTGTTGTTGTTCTCTAGTCCTCTATTGACTCTACATCATGCTGCTGTATCTCCATTCATGTGAAATTTGGATAAACTGGTGTTAAGGGTAGATTGACAATTAGATGGATGGACATTTGAATGGTATGATTGCCAATAGTTTCATAGATTATTGGACACTTATGGAAGACAACCTGCAATACCCAGTCACAATGGAAGCAGTTTAAATGGATTGTGGATTTCCAAAATTAAATCAGTTTGTTTTGTTTTGGAAGTGGAGTGTTTTTTGGGGTGGTGGTTTGTTTTTGAGTTTTAATTAATTTTCTAGCTTTAAATAATAATCTTGACTTCTTCTTGTGTTTATTGTTACTTATAATTTGTAAGGTTTATAGTTTTTAAGTCTCCTGTTAGTCTTCTGGTTTTATCTCTCTAGGATGTTGTTCCCTTTCCCTTTGGATACTTAACTACCAAGTGTGAGATGTAAAGACTTACTAGACTTCTAAAATAATTAAGGGTTCCTACTTTACTGACAACCTACCTTCATTTTAATCAAATTTTGCTGATGGCTTATGCTGGGCTTTTTAATAGAACAAACTGTTCTTTCACTGGCAGTAGCTATTTGAAAAGTTTCTTCTTGAATTTGTACCTATAATTTTGATTGCTTGCATCTTTGTGAATGATTGTGTTCTAAATATTCAATTATTAAATGAGGTAATCTCCCTCTCTTTTTTTACTCTTCCACGGATTTTTTTTTTTTACTTCAAAAACTTCTGTGAATAATGGTTGGGTAAAAATGGGCCAACATGTTCAACAAAACATAAGATAATGCAATGCTGATGCACAGTTAAGTAATACCCATCCTATTCCATGTCTCGTATCCTTTTTAGTTGCTTCAATGTTGTTATGGTAAATTTAACTTTATATGCCAAAGTTCAATTCAATATTATTGTTAAAAATGTTTAAAATTGAGTCAAATACTAAGATTTTCTTTTTTTTTAGTAGATTAGTCACTGTTTTAAATAGGGTCACTGCCTTTGCCTTGAAAGCCCAAGGGATAGTCTTTCAGCTCCTCCAGTTAGAGCTTACCCATAAAAACACTTGAATCAGAAGTTATAATAACTGAAGAGATGGAAACCTCTGAAAGAAGTTTGGGCAGAAAAGAATCCCTGTTTCAGCACTGTTTCACTGGGGGGTGGAGTGCTCAGTGGCAAAGAGTTGATGGATATGTTGAACATTGCAGTACAAATTACAAATCCGTGTTCACTAAAAAGGTAATCGGCTGGTTAGTGCCCATTTCATGTCTCTAGATTTAATGCTTTGCCAGTTAGAAGTCATGACTTTTTACTGGGGTTTATTTCAAATGATCTAAAAAAGATTTATACTAGCCCCCAAAAGCTGTGGTTTTCTAAGGAATTAGGCCATTGGGTAGAATTTAGTATTTAATGAAATGGTACCATCCACAAATGATGCCAACAAAACTTACAGGTTTCAATGTATTTTGTTGGCATGGTATTTGAAAATAAGTTATGACTAGAATTGAGGTTAACAGCATATTTTAGAATGTAGTACAGCTGCAGATTTAGAAGAGTTATTCTACCTCAAAAATATGTGGAATCAGTCTACCCCAAGGCATATTTCTTCAATCCCCAGGCATCTCTTGGCCAGCACACTTTAAAACACTGAGTTCTGGACATGCGATACTGTGCTGGTTTGGGCTGAATTAGAACTAATTTTCTTCAGAGTAGCTGGTGTGGGGCCCTGGTTTGGATTTGCGCTGGAAACAGCGCTGATAACACGGGCATGTTTTAGTTACTGCAGAGCGGAGCTCACGCGGAGTCAAGGCCTCTGCTGCTTCTCACGCTGTCCCACCAGTGAGTAGGCTGCGGGTGCACAAAACATTGAGGGGACACAGCTGGGAAAGCTGACTCCAGCTGACCAAAGGGATATCCCAGAACCGATGACATTGTGCTCAGCAACAAACTAGAAAGAAGGTTGGCCAGGGAGCTGCTGCCTGGACAGGGCTGGGCATCAGTCACTTGGTGGTGAGCACTTGTTCTCATTTGCATCCCTTGTCTTTCTTGGATTTTAGCTCTGTTTTCCTTTTCATTACAATTTATTATTGTTATTACACTGTTCTTACCTCAACCCATGGGTTTTCTCACTTGTGCACTTCCAGTTCTCTTCCTCTCATCCTGCTGGGGCAGAGGAGTGAGCGAGCAGTTGTGTGGGGCTTAGTTGCTGGCTGGGGTTAAACCACGACACGCTTTCTCAGGGCTGCAGTGACTTGTGAACTTAATGTAATGGTTCCTTCCTGCTCTGCTTTAACAAGTGTCCCACCAATGCAGATCAGCTTGATCAAATAATACCTTATGATTTCTCCCCAGTTATGGGGAGAATGACATTATTTCATCATAGACCAAAGGAAATGATAGTTTGGAATTCTAGGGCTAAGGAGTTTTCATCATACATTTAATTTGCTTACAGTAGTACATGAGTAGATATTTCCTTTTTTAAAGTCTGAATGCCTCTACATTAGATATAAATGGGAAATGGCTGTTTGTTAATTAAGCTGCAGTAAGTGCAAATTTCAGTGCCATTTCAAGCTGCCTTTTTAGAAACCATGACAATGACGTTAAGCATTTGCTAAACAAAATCTGTTCCTGTATGTCACACAGTTTGCATCCTGTTTACTATTAAGAAGTTAGCATAGGCAAAAGACTTTTTGCTAAAAAACAATAAACAAACAAAATTGTCTTGATCTGAAATCAGCTGTGAGGAGGCATAAATAGGGGGTTTTTTCTACATTTTCATGCCTATTTTTAAATCAGCTGGTGCTTCTACATCAGGTATTATGATTTTATGGAGCTGTAGCTCACCTTATTACGTGAAATCACATCTTCAAGCAGAGAATAATTTCAGACCACACACAAATGCAAACCTGTTCCATCCTCACAAGGAAGTCTTACAAGGATCTTTATAGAGATCTTCTGCAGGACATTGGGCACTATGGTTTTGGGTCTGTCTGCCTCACAGAAGTGAAAATGTTTAGTTCTTGCTCCCAGGACAGTGGCGTGGGATAACCTGTGCCCTCCCCATGGCAGCTGGCCATCAGTTGGTAGCATGGGGAGGAATCATGCAGCCAGGAGGAGAGAGGAGTGGGTTTAATCCTGTTGCATGGATTTTGGGATGCACACTTCAATGTCAGTACATATACTACAGAGAAAGCTGTAGTAACCTGAGGTAATACCAAATCCTATGAGCTTGAAAACTGTAAGCAAGTAATTGGCTATGAGCTGCCTCTTGTTTTCAAAGTGCTGCAAAAACTTAGTCCCAGCCTGATAGTTCATATCCCCTAGACTGTTCTTTATGTTGTTTCAACTATTCAGGATTTGCTCTGCAGTCTGTGAACCCCAAGCTGACTCTCTTGCTGGAAAAAAATTGCACATTCTGGCTATATAATAAATAACATAGTCTAAAATCACTCTATTAAAGGAGAAAAAATGCAAACAATGTGAGAAAACCCATCTATCTGTTGTATAGAAAGATGATTATGATGATATGTGAGATTTTTTTGGTGGAAAATACAAATTAATACAGGTCATTGGTTTTAAAAAGCATTATCCTTTGCTAGACAAGGAGAATTTGTAGGCAGTCTAACATACTTGCAGAGGAGCAGGGCCATATGTCACTGCAGCAGGGTTGTCCTTTGGCTTGAATAAAATGAGAATGTGAAAGATTTTATTGCTTTGGGTGTTAATACTGGTTGTAATCAAGATGAAACAAATTTATCTACAATATCAGTGTGGGAGATACTGCACTTCAAGTGGCAACAATTTTATGGGGGAACGAACTGATTTACTTTGAGTTGTTTACTGTTTGTGCCCAGGAGCCGTGTTGTCTGTTCAGCCACAGCCGATCTCTGCAGAGGTCTGTGAGCGTTGGGTACCCAGGGGCTGCTCTTCCCCGTGAGCAGCACCTCAGAACTGTCTTACGCAGTTGCACTTGAAGAAAGTGAAGAGCATTGATTAGTGGCTATTTTTATGGAAAGTGGAAGAGAATCTGAGTGGGGCTTTACCAACTCATAATTTTGGCTTTTGCTGTTAGTACTATCTGAATCGGCTTCAGACTCACCTGAAGAATGCAGGCCTTTCTGGCAAGGCTAAGAAGATGATCAGATAGTCTGACTTCACTGTTTCTTACAACAACTTTGGTGTGGGGAACAGGGACAGCAAAAGTAGTAGTTGTCTCTTTTCAGCTGGGCCACTGTAAGCTCTGTTCTCCAGAGCTCCTCAGCTCACTGTTGTTTTTCCATGTCTGGCCATCCTTGCGGTATTGGGGCAGAATTTGGTGGTGACCTGATGTCTTTGCCCCTTGGCATCTCCTGAGAGGTCCTGTGTGAGCAGCGTTTGCTGCTTGAGGGAAGGGAAGCTGGTTTTTGTTGTTTGTTTTTTTTTTTTTTTCTTCAAAATGACTGTGGGGATACTGAAAGGATGGCGAATAGAGGAAGACAGATGCTTCAGGACTGTGGAGGAAGCCTGGAGGCATATAAGAGAGGGATGAAGAAGTGGGGGAATGCCAAAAGGTGGTAAAAGGCTGGGGATGTCTTGGTGTTGCCCTGCCCTCCTTCTCCTCACACTCTTCATTCCCAGGGTGAAACCAAAAGTGAAACTCAGTTTTGCCTCCATGGCTGAGGGATCTTCTAGACAATGAAAGGAGCCTCAGAGTTGGGTAAGGAGAAGACATGACTCAGGGTACTTTTCTGAAAAGGACATTCTGTGGAGAAAGCATGATGATGGAGAGGTGTGGAGCCAGTGCAAATAACTTTTATTTTTTATTCATTGAGACAGCGATAAAGAAGCCATTTCTGTTGGGCCAGGTTCTCAAGATTAACTTGCCTGTTGTTGTCTTTAGTGGCCAGTTGGGTCAAAAGCACAGAAATGGTTTAGCCTACCAGGTCCTTACAAAAAACCATGGACATTGTTGACACTCCCTTATATCTTCAATTCTATTCCCAAATCTGTTACTAACCCAAATGAACACTTATCTCAAAAATATTTGCTCTTTAGATTTAAAGGAGCTTTTTACACATCTTACTGTGCTAGGTCTTGACTTCAGAGTCAAGGTTCAGATTATATTAGTAACTTATGGATTTCTAAAACTTTTGTGAACCTGAGAAGTATGTAATGTGCTTTTTAAAGCTACACCTGAACAGCAATTTCAAAGGGAAACCAGTAAATAATAGTACTTAATGTGGATTATTGCAAAAATTCAGAAACAACATGTAAATACTATTTGGTCTAGGCATGGGTTGAATTTTATGTTATTTTATATTTGAATCAATCCACAACTTAGTATAGTTTAAAATATAACAAATGTTATTTTATTTTCATATTTTAAAAAGAATATTTACTTCTAAAAAAGGGAAACTTGGCTTTTTATGGGACACAAAGTAAAATACTCTTGGCAAAAATAATTCCTAGAGTTGGTCCCTAATTTTATTCCATGAGTCAGGGTTGGCTCATTCGCACCAATAATGCTTGTGTGAGGAAAGGGCTAGAACTCTTGGTTTACTTGAGACATGAGTTAGCTTTTGTGCCAGAGGTCTGGGAGATCATATCCAAGATGGAGGTAGATAATGAGAAGAAAATTTCTTGTCCTGAATCTTCCATATACTCTTTAGGCCTGGTTCTCAGAGTATACGAAGTATGGAAAAAACAGTAAATTAAATCTGTCTAAAGTGAGAGCTTATAAAAGAACATGTCAGAAAAGGCCATAGGCAGCACTTGCATGGACATCCACCTTGTTCTGTAGGTGTTGAGAGTTCAGTTGTTTTCTTTGGTTTTTTGACTGACTAGAGAAAACAGAAATTCTGTGATGGGCTGATGTGATTGTATTTTAGTAACTCTTACGTGATATTTCTGAGCAGTTCAGAGTCTATTTGTCACCAGTACTGAAAAAGGCAGTAGGCTGGCATAGCGGGTTAAGATGTCTGGCTGTCTCTCTTAATCACTATGCCAATTTAAACGAGTTTAGTCTGTTAGCGTTGTCTTGCCCTAACCGGCAGCAGTTCAACAGTAACTGGATGAATTCGCTAATCTCTAAATCCCATTACTATTTGTTTTGCCTGATGCATTTGCTAGGTTGTGAAGTTAGGATAAGAGGTGGTAGCGGTGTAGAGTTGTTAGCTGGACAGACCCCATTGACAGCCCCACAAGGTCAGGGTCCTGATTGAAACTGCTACAAAGAGAAGCATAACTAGAGCAACATAATTCATGATTCTGCAAAAAATACCATTACTTGAGTAGTAATGTGATCCAGCAGGGGTTGGTGCCAGCATGGTATGTGGAGCTGTGGATGGGTGCCATAAAGGCAGCTCCATCAATGAATGGATAAAGCCAGATGCCAAGTTCAGCTCCAGAATTACCTAATAGCCTTCTGTGTTTGGCCATCACTATTTCAGTGACAGACAATGTGAAACTGGTAAACAAGAATATTACAGAGATTAATTCACTACTCTAACAAGTTCCAGTCTCTTAAAAGTATTTGCTTTCTCTGAAGTGAGCTTGAGTAACAATAACATGGCTTAGAATGTACATCTTAGTACTGGATTTGAAATACTTGATGTATCTTCTCTTTTTGTTTCTGTGAGGTAATAGAATCATAGAATCATTCTGGTTTGAAGAGGCCTTCAAGATGGTCAAGTTCAACCATTAACCCAGCACTGCCAGGTCACCACTAAACCATGTCCATAAGCACCACATCTAAATGTCTTTTAAATACTTTTAGGAATGGTGACTCCACCACTTCCCTGGGCAGCCTGTTCCCGTGCTCTACAACACTTTCTGTGAAGAAATTTTTCCTATTATCCAATCTAAACTTCCTCTGGTGCAACAGATGCTGTTTCCTCTTGTCCTATCATTTGCTACGTGGAAGAACAGACCCCCCACCTCTCTACAACCTTCTTTCAGGTTGATGTAGAGAGGGATAAGGACTCCCCTGAGCCTCCTTTTCTCCAGGCTAAACAACCCCAGTTCCCTCAGCTGCTCTTCATAAGGCTTGTTCTCTAGACCCTTCACCAGCTTGGTTGCCTTTCTTAGGACAAGCTCATTTATCAGTTATAGTGGCATTATGTGTGATAGAAAGGAAATCCAATGAAATTCTCTTGCCTGAGATTAGCCTGAGAGAGCTGGAAATACTAGTTATTTTGCCATGTATTACATTATGTATCTTTTACCATTAAAATTAGCTATCAGAGAATGGAAGGAAACCAGTGAAATTGATGTGTAGCTCTTGCAACTTTGCAAATCTTTGCTATTTAGAATGATTCAGCATCAGCTGCAAGTGGCAGCAGCGACTGATATTTTCTTGTTTGTTTGAAAGTATTTGGGTTCTTTTAGTAAGGCCACTATTATGTCAGAAAAAATCTACAAGTTTTCTAATGCCTTAGAAGTAACTTACTGAAATGCAGTTTTTGAATTTGTGCCATGCCATCTGTCTTACAGCAATGTCCATGTACCTGTAAGCAACATAAACGTGGTCAAATGTGATGTGCAAAAAGTACTGAAGAAAATTGGTATTGAGGTGCTCTCTGATATGAATAAAAAAGTTAAAATTGTTTGTGTTATCCATACCTGTGATATGGTTTCTACAGATTTTGAAAACTTGCATGCTTATAAGAAGCTGTTACCTGAGTAATAATAAGATATTATGGTCTTGGGCATGGCCTCAGCAGATATGACTCTGTCAAGTTTGCCTTGTTTGTGCTGCTGTGGTCAGGATGCTCCTTCCAAATCCTAAGCCTCATTTGAGACTCTTGGCTGCTCTCTCCAGCTTCTAGATGCTCCTTCCCCATCCTCACTGGTGTCTTCATGAGCAAGAGCAGGCAGGCTGGCTGCTGTCACGAGTCTCTGCCTTTTCCTTTACCTTTTGGTCGTAAACAATATTGCTAATGTGAAAATAACACTTGCTCTTTTCTGTTCCCTGACTGTTGTGGCTGGATTGTCTGTCTCCGAGTGCCTGTGGCTGATGCTGGCAAGGGTGATGTGGGTCCCCCTTTCTACCTTGTACCCTACAAGAGTTGTCCTTTGTGGGTTGTGCAGTCCAGTGGGCATTAGGGTAGAAAGGGCTGCCTTATGAATACCTGTCTGGCCCTTGGTGTGGACCTCTTGCTTTCATCCCGGGAATACCCTGGGTCCAGCTGAAGTAATCTTCTTGGTGCCTTTGGGAAGAGCTGGGTACTCACCAGAAACGGTGGCCTCTTTGCCACTCTAAACAGGTGGCAGGATGTTCCCCCACGCTTTCAGCCTTAGGTTTGCATGAAGATGAGGTAGAATAAGATTGTTTATTAAGCTGGATTGTGTCTTTTGCTCAGTCAAAGGCATGTTAATGCTGGCTAGACATACTTTGCACGTGACCTTTGTGCAAATAGAAAGTTGTCTGCCAGAGGCTATGTTGTAATGTCCTATATGCTAACCTCAAAAATCTGTGAGCACAGAGCTAAGGTGATACTGGGATTGAAACTTGGCTTGAGGAGTGTGTCCTGTCCTTCACACAGCTCTATACCTCACTAAGGATCTCCTCCCAGATGATCAGAAAAACCATAAGCAGAAGCACAATCACCATTTTTGCTCTGAGGAATTTCCTTCTCTCCTCCTGACGCAGTAGAGGCCCAGATTCGTGGTCCATCACTGGGTATGGAAGGCAGATTGCTGGGTGGGCCAGAATTTGTGTCTTGTGGCTGGAGGCATGAATGTGACTAGTGAAGTTCATTTGGGTTGTGCCTGAGGCTGTGCTGCTGGTCAGAGCTGTCTCAGAGCTGTGGGTGACACCTGCTAGGTTGGTGATGTGGCTTTATGAAATCCTCTAGTGGCTGAAGATGTGCCCACAGCATGAAGCCATTGTAGCTGTGTAGGTTGTTTCCCCAGACCCTTTTCACACCCAAAACTGAAAACCCCCAAGAAAGAATTCTGCTAAATAGGCTTTGGGAGCATGATATGGATCATAACTCTAACTACTGATAGTCAGTCAATCATTACATCCCTTCTGAGGGTCAGTTCTGATCCTTCTTCCCTTCTCCCATATGTACATAGGTTTATTTTGCTGTAATAATCATAGATGCAGAAATAAGGAAGGTTCTATTTTCAGACAGTCCAGGGGTATGAAATGTTCACATTCAAGAGTATGGCTTTAAACTGGTTTATTTTTAAGGGAGAAATTATAGCAGTACTTGTTATCTGGAAAATGTACAGCTAAAATGACTTGTTTTATAATAAACATATATACAACATAATTGTTATCTCATATGATGAGAGTATTGTCTGGGGAGTAGTTGTACCAGCAGAGCTACCCTGTTTGCTCTGCAGTTCTCTGACATTCTTATTAAACAGATGAATTTGTGAGGTGTTTAGGGGTACTGTTGTTGTCTGTCAGCACTTTTAATTATTTTATGAATACACACAAACTGTATTTTAAGCAGGTGCTTAAACCAGCTATCCCTGGTTAGTAATAGGCAGAAGTTATATATAATCAAAATGTTATATTTGCAATTTTATATGAAAAATAGTTGCAAATAGAAGTAGGGAAAACCTGAAAGTGCTAAAATACATCAATTTTATCCATAATTAAAAGATTGTACTTTTCAATTATGCATCATTTTACAGTTTATAATATTTTTCTGGGTAGTAGTAGAGGGCAAATGAAATGTTTCAGCAGAATGCAATGTTTTGTATTATGACATTATTTAGTTGGGCTGTATTTCTTATTTTTTATTATAAGAGGACTACTCTTGTTGAAAGGGAATTGGTGTAGCAGTACTGTTGTACTGGAAAAAAAAAAGTGTTTCATTTTGAGATAAATTTCATGGGAAGTTAAGAATTTTAAAATAGCAAAGAGCCTCTTCTCGAATGAACTACCCTCTCCTCCTGATCCTTTTCATTAGTCCTTCCTTGAGTTCTGACCTTTTATTCTCCTGCATTAATGCAGCTCTGTCTCTTGACTCCTCATCAACCTCTCCCTCTTGTGCCCTGCTGAGGTGGGTGTCCCTCAGAAGCGAGTGCAAGAGTGGATCATACAGAAGCCACAGCTACAGATCCAAATATGTCCTGTGAATGTCTTTGAAGGATGATGACAGGTAGGCTGATCAGAAAGCAGAATTCAGTCTTGGCCATTGTGATAAACCCTGGAATTTCACAAGGAAAAGGAATTTTGAAATGCAAATTCCAAAACCACAACAAACCAGCCCCCTCTCCCTACAACTGATACAGAATCTTGGTTTGGTTCTTCAGAAGACAGACAGCTTCTCCATTTTTAACTTTTATTTTATTTTTAATAGAAAAGCATCCTGTTACAAGGCTGTGAAGCTGAGTTCATAAAACTAGGATTGCTACAGCATAATGACAGCATAACTAGCCTTAAGTGTTATGCTTCAGTGGTATCTGGAGCAAATGGGAGCCAGTAAATGCTTTTATTGTGTGATGTGGTTGGCAGTTACACATGCAGTACAGCCAGGAAAGCCTCTCAGTAACGCTTGTGCACCTTAGGAAGCCTGTAGATGGTTTCATCTTAGTACTGATGTGTTATTTATTGGTAAGTCAGCATGAATAGGTGTAAATTACTTTGATGTTACATTGTGCTGACCCTGTTTGTATTATAGATGAGCAGATGGTATGGAAAACATTTTGTACTTATGCCAAAGAAAGGCTACGAGATTGAAAAGTAAACCTTAGACTGAAAGTCTTGGGCATGGTGAGCTCACTGTTAATGTCTGCATGAGCTGGCTGGAGAGCAGCCTGGACATCACGACTGTGCAGCACTTTTCCTCAGGAGCAGCAAATCCTGCAGAAGGCACTGGCTTATGAGCAAGGAACTGCCTTGCCAAAAGAGTTGGAAAAAATGACAGCGAGCTGTGACTGGTATGTAATAGTGTGAGGAGGCTGTTAAATTACCTTCCCCATCAGATGGTCACAAGTGCAAAAGGAGGAGTGGATTGCAGAGGGTTACAGGTCATTTTGGGCTTGCCCTCTTATCCACTGTTTTCCTTTTGTTGGATTTAGTAAAGCCAGGGATGTGATACTGAGTAGGGAAGATTTGTTCGTCTTGATGCCATGATGCAGTAATTGGGTTTTCAGGATTCAAGCTGGTGCTTTTTGCTAGCAGTGTGCAGTGCTAGAGATCAAAATGCGGTTCTCTGACTAGCAGTCAGTTGCTAGGAGAGCACAATATAATACAGAAATGAGTAATTTAATTCATACTAGTGCTAGTGTGTAGTGGGTCAGGTTTCTGGAGTGTCCATATACGTTTATAAAAAAATTGTTCAAATGCATGTCAGCATAAAGGTATACCGAGTATATTTCATATAAATCAGGAGAAATATAGAGTGTGTCATAACCATGAGAGACCCAACTCAAATCACATCTAGAACTGCAGGAGAATATTTACTGCCAAGGCTGTGGGAATTGTAACTCCTGCTTTATACGTGCTCATTTATGGTTGTGTCTCTTTATCTGAGATGCTGTAGTGGAATTCCACAAGGAAATAATACTTTTGAATTCATGAAAGTTTTTCTTGAGCAAGAAATCAGTTCACACCTTCTATAGCCATAGATAAAGATGCCTAGTGATGAGCCTTCAACTATGCTGTGAATGGGGAAAGAGTTCTATAGGCATAAAATACATAGTATATGTCATAACATAGAGGTACAAAGAACTGGCTTAAGGAGTGTAAGCTATGTAAGTTTTATTCTTTTAGGTGCTTGACCTTGCACACAGAATTTTTAGGCACAATGTTGGGTTTCTGAGAGATGCTTTGAGAAGCAGCAGCAGTCATGTTGCCGTCTATGTAGTAAAGGCTTTAATTTGCAACGCTTGCTCTTTCAGCAGCATAACACTTTTGAACTAAATGCAAATGTCTCACAGGTGTTGTTTCCATCTTCCAAGTTCCTGACTTGCTTCATAAATGTCTGGACCTCTGAGGATTATAAATCAGTTAATCACCTAAGTATGAGGCTTCTGTTTATTGGAGCGGATGGGACGGGACATATTAATAAATGAAGGTAGAGCTGTGCGGATTTCAGAATTCCTTAGTGCTGCTGAAAGCACCTGTTGGAGAGGCAATTGTCACAGCTGCATGGTGTGTCTAAAACTGGAGGTGTTTTAAATATTAGCTTGATTTGTAGCTGCTACTGGTTCAAAATTAAAAAAAGCAATACCAAAGCTGTGGAAATATGCCTTTCTTGCGTATCATGTTGTAGATTTATACTACCCACAGCCATTGATTATGTAGTTTGAAAGATTTCTACACAAATATCTTTCAGATGATCTCACATACTGAAATAAAGTGGATCCATGTGCACAAGAATACAACAATCTGTTGGATGTGGCACAAACTAACAGATAAAGCATTTAATATATATAAATCTATGTTTAACTTTCTTTGGACTTCTTTGTATTCAGCTACTGCTGCAGTTTCCTTTCTGAAACTTGATTCTCCTTGACAGTAAAATGGCTGTTCTGGTTTGGAACATACCTGCAGTAGTAATTGTAAAAATTTATCCTCTTCTGCAATGATTTGGCAATGCTTTTATTCTCATTATTCTCCTACCATTTAGACCTTAATGAAAAGTATGGTACTAAGGATTGCTGACCACCTCTCTGAGTGTTTGGAGAGGCCCATAGTGTGATGCAAAAACAACTTCAAAAGCATGTTCTGCTGTAATTTTTTTTTTTTAACGAAAAACAGTGTACAGTGTTTGAAATTGATGTGGCATGGGATTATTGTATTGTGTATGAAGAAGAAAACTGTAGAGCAGAAGTGAGGAGGTAGGCTGCACTTTTAGCATGAATAATAAACCTTTATGAAGTCTGGTAAATATCTTAACTGAAATAATTATCTTGGATCAGTCCACCTAAATCCATTAATCTCAATTTAAAATGAAGAAATAAATTGTGCTATGGATATAGCTACTCTTATGACAAATTTAGATGTTCATTCATTTTGTTTTATTATTAACAAGAAAGAGTAATGATTTCCATAGAAGCATGTAAATGATTAACTTCCTGTCCATTTTATATTATAAGTGGTATAACCTGAGGAAATAATACAGAGTGCGCATATGAGAGGGAAAGTCTTTTGTGAAAGAAACTTCAGATTCCTAGAATGGCTTGGTTTGGACAGGACCTTAAAGACCATCTAGTTCCAATCACCCTGACATGGCAGGGACACCTCCCACTAGACCAGGTTGCTCAAAGCCCCATCCAACCTGTACTTGAACATATCCAGTGCTAGAGCATCCACAACTTGCTGGGGCAACCTGTTCCCATATCTCACCACCCTCATGGTGAAGAACTTCTCCCTAATTTCTAATCTGAATCTACCCTATTCCAATTTGAAGCCATTATTCCTTGTAATCAGCACTTTGCCAGAATTCTGGGAATACTGTGCTATATCTACTCATTTCAGACTTTTCCTTTAAATTGAGGTTAAAATAATCAATTTAGGCAAATGTTACCTTTGCAGAGTAAACACACCAAGTTCTGTCTGCAAGACATGAATTTTTTAATTTTAATTTGTTTTAATAGCCGAATGAAGCCAGCCATATAGGTCTTGAAAGTGAAACCTGTGCAGCTGCATAGAAGACATAGTGTTGTACTTGGCCTAAGCAGGTCTTCTCAGAGGTGGACTTTAGGGTGGTTTGCTATGGTTAAGCCAACCAGATCACCACTCCTTACTAGCTCAGTTCCAGAACTAGTATTATTTTTTCCACACTTTGTAGGCATTTCAATTTGTCTGGCCCTCGCTGCAGGGGTCTCTGTGCCACAGCCCTTGCTTCTATGATTCTGCAACCTAATTTGAAATAATGGCATTTAATGAACTTACTTATCTGCGTTGTGGTTCACATGTTGCTGGGGGAAGTGTGGGTTTTGAAATGGTCTATTTTTTCCCTTTAGAAAGTAAATAGTATAAATGAGTAAAGGGTGAAAATTTAATTTAATTATGTTTTTCTTCAGAGGGTGTAATTAAGAGAGACTTGAGCAATAAATCAAGTCTTCACAATCCTTTATTAAATAGGTTTGAGTCAGCAACCTGAAACACAGTTTTAGTTAGGAACATGTGGAAGAAGTCACCCTTATCTGTATGATTAATGTTAACTGGGTTGCAGGCTTCGTGGGATAAGGTTGTCTTTTTAATGATAGCATCAGGGAATAAACAGATCTACTATTTAAAAAAAAAATCTAACTGTATACACCCAATAAAGGGTGTATTTTTCTAAAACTGATTTTATGAATTAAAACAAAGTGTGCATGAAAATTAACTCTGTTATGCAACGGTTGAGCATCTTATGTTTAGAAACAAGGTATTGGGTTAAACTTCCTCTGTTTTGAGAGAAGGTGGATATTTAATACTTGCTAGAAATAGATTTGGTGGGGGGGTGTTTTGTGGTGGTTTAGGGTTTTTTTTGTTTTAGGTTTTTTTTAAGGTTTGGAATTAGGTATGCAAAATGGAATATACTTGAAATTCTCCTGAAGTTCTTCATCTTGTAAGTCTTAGGTCTAGAAGAAGACAAAACAATGTATGCTGCCTATATAACAGGCGTTGGACTCGTGGCACAGCTTTGAGGGCTTCATGGGGCTTCCAATCTCTGAAAGCAAGATATTTGGATTTTAAATAGATTACCCAAAGGTGTAATTAACTGACATAACTGTTTTGGTGTGGTTGACTCAGTGTAAGGTGTCCTGTGAGGAGGTGTGAAGCTACTTAGTTGAATACTTTTATCTTGTGATGAATAGGCTTGTAAAAGCGCAGGTTCTAGTCCAGAGTTGCAATTCATGTGAATTGCAGCTTGTCCAGAGCTTGGGCAACAAAATGGCCCTGAAACTTTGGCCAAACTTCAAGTGAAACTTCGGTAGTGTTTGAATAGGTAAATACATATTTTTAAACTAAATTTTATCGCTTCATTTCAATTCATAAGAAAGTTTCCAAGGCAGCTTATCAGAAAGGTTTCAGGCTGCTTTGTAGATTTGGGTTCAGCTGAATACCTTATACTGGGGAATAAAATATTCCCATATATATATATATACACACACACACCGGACTGGTCTGTCCAGTCTTTTTCTGATCTCCCTGCTACCCACAGCTGTTCCAGTTGGGATTTTTGTATGCCATATGTGGGAGTGATTGTTTCTATCCCTTCAAGTTTGGACAGGGCACATCAAATCACTTTGCCATAAACCAGAATTCTTAACGTTAAAGGTCTTTAAGCTGCAATACAATGCTAAGATGAAAAAAAAGTCAAAGTCTGAGAAGTGTCCAGCTGTGCAGTGTCCTAAACTCTTGATGCTTATGGTACATTCTGAATCACTTCATAGTAGTATAAGACATCACCACAAAAAAAAAAAAAAGCTGAATCTTGAGAAGTATTTAAAGGTTGGTAGTGGTTAAGCTTCTTTGGAATTACTGGTGCTTTTCTGAAATTAACCCTGTAATAACTTTTTAAACAAAATCTTGTCAGTAATGCAGAGGACAACAATGCCAAGGTACAACATTTGTGGAGTAAAGGATCAGCTTTTTGTCTTCTTGATTTTTATTTTTGTCTGTTAACAGAAAGAAGTGCAGATGTATTATACCATAATTACATTTAGCAAGCTTTGCATACTGAATGACCAGATGTAGGAAACTATATAAATTAATTTTATATATATATATGCATGCATATGTATATAGTCAAATAAGAAGACATTTTCATTAATCTATAGAAGATGGAAATTTTAAAAATTCTCCTTCTCAATTTGTGCTTCCATTTTCAGTGAATTAAGCTCCCATATTGTAGCTTATTTTTCTTACTAAACGTGTAGTAAAAAGCTCAGGTTTGTGCATAACTCAAGAGGGCAGAGATGACACTGAGACAGAGCTTAGTTCTACTTTATTGATAATAGAGCTGACAGTTAAGAACAAATCTACAGAATGTTATTGCAAATCCTTTAACCAAGCAGCATGCTGAACATCTGCAATGGAATTGGCACCTAAATTAAAGTTAAGCATTAGTTTAAGTTCTCACAAAGTAAATTAGGAAGCTAACTAGATCTGTAATTGCAACAGAGATTGTAATGAACACAATGGACTTGGGAATTAAGTGGGTTTTAAAATTCAGTAGTAAGCAATAGTAAACATGCTAATTTGCAGGTAAATTATGTAAAATTTATGTAAATGAGTAATTGACGTATTTTGCACATCTTGTACAATTGCATATTTTCACTATTTACATAGCTACAGCAGCAAAGACCACCAGTCATGTCGTAGATGCAGAAGAGAAATGAGCTTCCTTGCCTGCTTCCAATGGACATAGAAAACAAAAGGAGACAGGTGGACTGTAAGGATGTGGAAAATATAAATGAAACTAAACAATAATACTCTAATATCCAGGATACCAAGGACATTGATGTGAATATACAATTGTTAAAACCAGAATGTGTCTCTACAGCTTTTGTTGACTTATCTTAATTTTTCCTTCTTCAATATATTTAAATGTTAATTAAATTAGCTTAAATTAAAATACTAATTATGTAAATGTATTAATGAAGTTAAATATATTTTTCCATTTATGCAGAATGTAATTATCCTCTCATGCTCTGTGCTTTCTATTGCCTTCCAAGATCTCCTGTGAAGGGGAAAAAAAAAAATAGATCTGTAACATCACTATTATTATTATTAAGGGAATAATAATTCTTTTAGAGGTTTAAGAGCATGAATCTGGTATAACTACCAGAAAAAAAAAAAAATTCTAGCTATAAGTTCGTTTAACAGATGGATACATACATCTATTTTTAACATGATGTCAAAGCCAGAATATCATAGAAACATAGAATAGTTTGGGTTGGAAAGGACCTCAAAAATCATCTAGTTCCAACCCATCTGCCATGGGCAGGGACACCTCCCACCAGACCAGGGTTGCTCAAGGCCCCATCCCCATCCACCCTGGCCTTGAGCACCTCCTGGGATGGAGCATCCACAACCCCCTTGGACAACCTGTTCCAGTGTCTCACCACCCTCAGAGTAAAGAATTTCCTTCTAATTTCCAATCTAAATCTACCCTCCTCCAGTTTGAACCCATTACCCCTTGTCCTATCACTACAGGCCCTTGTAAAAAATATGTTGAAGTAGAGTTAGCAAAGAAAGTAGGAATATCGCTTGACTGATTTGGTCCTGTTCTCAGACCAATGTCAAAGTAGTCAGGAACTGGATTTTAAAGAACGGTTTAGCTTTACTTGGTTCTTTCCTGAAAATACATAATTGTGAATGACACAAGGAGTGGGCAGAATGGCTTTTGATGAGGGTATGGCTGCTTTTGTGTTTTCAAACATTGATAGTTTCTGGTACACCCAAATATAAAGAAGTACTTCTGCAAGTGGGGAATGCATACTGTGCAAAAAGGGAGGACAGTCTGCCAGGCAGTTCCTCAGTAAGAAATATAGGTGGAAACCAACTTGATACAGTTTTTTACTCTAGTACCATGGCAAAAAAGGTTAATGTAATTCATGATGTGAGAACAAAGAGTAACTTGGGGACGTGGAGGGTTGGCTCTGATTTAACTTTCATCAAGCTTAACGGTAAGCCCACAATAAGAATGATGCATAAAACTGTCAGTCCAGTATTTATAATTATTGTCAAAAATTGGAATGGAGACAGAAATAAGTGGCTGAAATTATTTTAGGTTTGAGAAAATGTTAAGGCACTTGAGACTAAATTTGTTCAATTTCTCAATATTTCTGTAAGATTGCAGTAGTGCGTATTTAATGTAGTGTGGTAGTATTTAATGCTCAGCAAATACTATGCACTAGGACCTCTTTAAAGCAAGAAGAACAGCTTTAATGTGAACTGATGGGCAAAAACCGAAAGTAGACAAAGATTATTTGTCTCTTGTCTTCAAATAAGACCGATCGTCATCTTTTAAATATATTTTTAGTTGAATGTGGTTTTCTGCAGCATTAGCTCATTGATATGAACAGAGGAATGAAGCTGAAGGCTGAGAGGCATGAACAGTTTGGTTAAAAGGCCAGATGATCTCTTCTGGCCTGAAGTCTGGCTGTTCAATTTTTATAATGCAACGGAGCAGTTTGGGTCACTTGCTGTATCAGTGCATAGAAGCTCGCAGCCTGCAATTGAGAGAGAAAGGTTTCTGTAAATGCACTAAAGGACACTTGGAGTATAATTCTGGAACCAGTCGGTGCTCTGCACTGTTTCTGGCATGTTTCTGAGCTGCACACTACTGTGGGGACGCAGCTTGTCATGATGGAGTTCAAGCCATTGCTAACGTTTTTAACATGGCCTTAATCAGATCTGACAACCTCAGATCTAAATAATCCAATTACTAGGGTGGGAACTGTCGTATTAATTGTAGCCTTGCCACTGCTAGCATATAGTAATGGCGGTGGGGGAGGATATTCATAATGTCCTGAGCAGAGAAGGTTTGAGAAAGACTGAGATAATTTTATTCTGGGCCACTTTCTAGATAAATTCTTAGTTCACCACTTGCTTTGTAACGATCATCTTTTTCATGGCCAACAGTCTAGTGCCTCACTTTTGGAGGCATTCTGGTCAGGTTTCTTAATAAATCTTTTCTGCTTTAATTTTATCTCAGAATAATTTATGGGCTTTTTTCAATTTTCTTAGACCTTTTACTATGTATGTTATCTATGGCAGCTGTTTCTAGCATAGTCCTTCCAATTACACTTCTTTTTGAGAAGAAATTGACCCTGAAGAGAATGTTCTTCCAAAAATATCAATGGTATCAGCAAGGTGCAACCTGACACTTCAATTTGAGAAGCATCCTCTCTAACAGTTAACAAAGTAGATATGTGTGTTTAATTTCCTTTGCAAAATAAGTGATTTGTTTATGAAATTTTTCATTAGATTTAATGGGTGAACTATGGTTTTGTTTGGTTATATTTTCTGTGGTTTTTATTTTGTTTGTTTTCTTTGGGCACTATGTATGGATTGAAGTTTATGGTTGTACTGCAGATTTGTGAAAAATACTTGGACTGTTCTGATTATGAGAGTTACTTCAATTTAGTATTTAAATTAGTGAGTGTTGAGTAGGGAGTGAGGTACAGAACGAAGAACCTCGAAGTTTATAAGGTTAGATTCAATGCTTATTGAAGTTGAAACCTGCCCAAAGTACAATGAAATGAACCCAGTATGTTTTGGGGATTGGCTTGTCTTCTCATTTGGCCTAAAGCTGGATTGTGGTTAGTATGTTCCTGTCAGCATACAGAAGGCCAAAACATGAAGTCAGAGAAAGATCTGCTTCAGAGCCATGCGGAGGAGGATTCATCAGGCTTAACCTTAGACATTTGCAGTTTGGATGTCAGTCTCTGAGCTGATTACCCAAAGGTTCCCATATAGATGAGAGTAAAATAGGCATTTTTAGTTGACATAGTTTTCTGTAAGAGGACATAAATTGTTTCCTTGACTACAGCTCTGTAAAAAGTGGAGAGGATGACTAGGTCTGCTCTATACCTGATACCTACTTTTAACCATGTGAATCCTGTCCATGCTGTCTTGGGTAATGGCCAGTTTCTAGGTACTGGCAGGCAGAACAAAAGAACTAGCAGGCACAAAGTACCTGATGCAGTCCGCACTCCCCGGGATAACTGCTGTTCCTTTCCTTTGATTGTCTGAAAGGGAAATGGAAAACCTACCCGCTGTGAAGGAAACTCGCTCTAATTAGGTAAAGCAAGTACCAGTCATTTTGGGCAGGTGAGCAACAAAACATGGTGTAGCCTTGGCCAGAGAATCTGATTCCACCAGAAGCCAGGGAGGACAGACCTTTGCTGGCACACGTAGCTGTTGCCTTGCACCCTTCCCTTCTTTTCAAACAGTGGTTGATTAGATGTATCAACAGTCTAAAAAACATTAGTAGGAACACCGGCAAGTACTGTGCAATATCTTACTAGCTCTTAGGGGCAGCACAATAATTACTAAGCTACTGACTGCACGGCGTGAAGACAGACCTTCCCTTTTGCTAAAGCTATTGTATAGAAAAGGCGACAAGATTTGCAGAGCTGGAACAAGAGGACAAGAGGGAACAAGATTGTACCCTTGTGGTTATGCTATGATTGAGTCCTGTTCCCAAGATTACATCAAATTTTCACTGAATAGCTACTTAACGTACAATACATTAACAATCTTGGGAGCAGAAGCTGGAAATGATAATTGCACTCTCTCCAGTCGAATATCCTATTAGGGTGCAGAGTCATGCTTTTCCTTTTGCTGTCTTTGTGGCTTCATGCAGCTTTTCTATTCATTGGCATGGCTAAAGCAAAAAGGAGAATTGTCCCAGCTCCTCTTAAAGCCTAATAGCCAGGGCCTGTTCTGTGATATAACAGATAAGGGAGTGAACCCTTTTCAGACTGAAGAACTGAGATTTCTCATTTCCTGAGCAGAAGGGCTAGTCGGTAGGCAATATGTGTGTAAATTTATACACACACACACACACATATATATATATATGCATAAATGTAACTTCCTTACAATTTGTACTTAGCCAAGAGCTGCTTTTTAGAAAGATACTGAGTATACCCTCACTTTGTGTATTTGGATTCAGTTTATGCTCTCAACACACTGAGTACACTGGGCTCCTGGCTTGTCTAGAGGCAATTCGAGTTTGTTACCAAAAAGGGTGGGAATGAGGATCGTTTTTTTTAAAGCAGAAAAATACAGAGCTTTACTGGTATTTTGGGGGAATTAGCTCAACTTGCAGTTGCAGTCTGGCTCCCAGTGACTTAGTATTGAGGATTCATGCTAGCACACAGAAGCAGAACTGCAAGTACTTGTAGAGTCTTCAGATCAATCACGAAGATACTTATGCAAAGTCTATGTAAGGATGTATGTTGTGGTTTTGTCACAGAATCATAGAGTGGTAGGAATTGGAAGGGACCTCTGGAGATCATCTAGCCCAACCTCCGTGACAAAGCAGGTTCATCCAGAGCAGGTTTCGCAGGAATGTGTCTAGGTGGGTTTTGAAAGTCTCCAGGGAAGGAGACTCCTCAATCTCTCTGGGGAGCCTGTTCCAGTGCTTTCTCACCCTCATAGTAAAGTTATTCCTTATGTTCAGATGGAACTTCCTTTGGTCCAGATTGTGTCTGTTGTCCCTTGTTCTGTTGCTGGGTGCCACTGAAGCGTCTGGCCCCATCCTCTTGACATTCACCTTCTAGATATTTAGAAGCTTTTATAAGATCCTCTCTGTCTTCTCTTCTTCGAGCTAAAGAGATCCAGGTGTCTCAACCTTTTCTTGTCAGAGAGATGCTCCAGTTCCCTAATCATCTTCACAGCCCTCTGTTGAACTGTCTCCCATAGTTTCCTGTCTCTCTTGAACTGGGGAGCCTAGAACTGGACACAATATTCTAGATGTGGCCTCACTAAGGCAGAGCACAGGAGGAGGAGAACCTCCCTCAGTTCTCTAGTTATTCCTAGTTGATCGTGCTGTGATTCCTTCCCTGCCAAGACACACACAAGAAGTTCTGCGCTTTTTCCCAAGCATGCTCACGGGATGTGACTGTTTGGCTTGAGCATTGCTGGTACACTGAAAGTCACTATTTTATTTTGGGATCTTAAGTATTGCGCAGTATTTTGAAAGCTTTGGTTTTGTATCTCAGATTTGGACTGGAACATAAGATTTCAGTTCTGTGGTGAGCATATTGTAAGTAGAGTGATTGTCTGATGTGTAATACTGATTTTTGTACTGAATGCAGGTTAAGAACAATTTAACAATTAAAATAGACCTCCTAAGAAGGAACGTCTTAGACTGTGTGATGGTAGGATTTATTTACGCTGAGGTTATCAATACCTCTTGCAATGCATCTTACGTTTTTTAAGATAAATACAACTATACATTTTTTTCTGCTACTCTGTCTTCCCTCACACATAATGCATGAGGTGATACTCTTTAAATGATCTATGTAAAACTAGTAAAGGAAATAGATTTTCCTTTTAGTGACGACACATAGTGCCTCTATGATGAAGCTTTCATTTGTTCATAGGTGACTGTTTCCAATCCAGAGTGAGTCTGAGGACTTTTGATGATGGAGCAAGCAGGTGTGTTTCACATACCATGCTAGTATTTTTTTCTGAGCAAGCAGTGCCTTCTTTTGGGATTGCTTAGCAGACCAATTTAGATATTGGTGAATGTGTCTGGTTGATTCAAAAGTCTTCTCTTGGTTTTAGTTAAAGGGCAGCAGTTAAGACACCTAATAGCACATCTGTTTATGAATCATTGGGCTGTATAAGCACTAAATCCACTGGCATCAGTGTTGTGGGAATTGCAGCTATTTGTGAGTTTGTTGAAAATTTGTTGTGCAAATACTGAAGTATTTTGTGGGAAGCTGTTTGATATTTCTGGCAGGCCAAAATACTTTCATATTTTGAAAGTGGCTGAATTTCACTTCCAAGTACAAAAAGCACAGCAATTATCTGTAGAACTTGCTGCCATGGCTCTCCGTAGGTGTTTACCACAGCATTAACCAAAGCTTCTGTTTATTTTTTTGTATTTTCCTTCCCTCAACTACAATCTCCCACCCTTTGTCAAATGCTATAAAGTTCTATTTCTAGTGCTATTGCTGCGGTTCATAAAATGCTACTTTATAAAACATTTCCCTTTGCCTTACCAGCAGTAATTAATAGAATGTCAGGCTCCATTAAGTTCTGGGTTTATTGATTTAAATGAATGAGGTCTACTTTGTATTTTAAGGTGTGACTTTGGTTTCAGTTTGATTGTTTTGCAATACTTTGTACATTAGTAGTGCTCTTCCATCAGTGGTCTGAGAAACTGTATTACATGAAGGTCCAAACCATTGCTAGCCACGCCTTTAGAAGTTCAGCATGCTTTCTGGAGTAAGTCCAAGCAGGAGAAAGTTGAGCTTTGCCACTTCTTCTCTTCTATCAAGAATCTGTTTCTTTGCCATAAAAACACAAGGATATTTTTGCCTATTACATAGAGAAGTAAAGAAAAAATTGCCCTTGCAATGAGGAAAAACCTAAACTCTGTTACTGGAACAGCTTGTTAAAACTTGATTGGCACCGTACTGGGATCTGTTCAGAAACCGCTGCCAGATCCATGTTTTTCTAAAAATCACTTCCAGTGAATCTTTAGGTGTTGCATTTCCTTCTTCTCTTCCTGTAGCTGATAACTCTTTGGCTTGTCAACTGCCTGAGGCTGTGGCTGCTTTGAGGCCATTGAACACAAACCCACAATCTTGCATTTGGGACTTGGATATAAGGCCAGGTGAGGCTACAAAAGCTGTAATGGTACCAGGCTAAGATGGGGCCAGCTCTTGTATCTTGGGGATTGCAGGTGACCATATCCCTACACCACTGAGGAAGGTGAGTGTAAGGAGGTATGGATGATACTCATCTCCTGATGGAAGATAGATAGAAGTTCAACCATCTGCACTTTGGTGACAGTTACCATCTTGGCCAGCACTAAAACTGGGAGCTAGTTCTGTGACACTCTGCAGCTGGGATTGGTGAACCAGTGTGTGTGGGTAGATGTAATAAAGTAGCATCTTTTTTGCAGATATTTACACAAGAAATAGAGGAAATAAATTCTAGTATACAATAAAACTATATATTAGTATATCTAAAAAAATATACTAAGGAATTGAAATATGGGCCCAATAGCAAGTAACACACAAGGCTCTGTTTCTACATACCATGGGAATGTCTCTCAGGTCTTGAGCTATATTTAATCTATTAATTCAATTTCTTGCTCTTTAAATTTTACATGAGCTTAATGTACTTACTGAATAGAACTTGACAATACCTTTTCAATTAAGTTACGCTGGGGGCAGTTAAATAGCAAGTTGAGTTCCTCCTCTTAATGGTATCAGAACATCTTTCCTGACACCACCCACCCCCTATATTTTCAACAAGATTAGTTATATTACGAACAACATCTTTTCTACGGAAGAGTGCTCCATTAAAAACAAACCAACAAAAAAACCTAGAGTGGCTAGAGTGTCAGAAAACAAAATAAGTTTGAGTTTAAAAAAAAAAAAAAGAAAGCCAGACGTGGCTGCTACTGTTGATTGATATGCTTGTGTTTGAAACATGAAACGGGAATCTAATACTTACGATGGGAAAAAATGTAGTTAGCAGGTGGTCCAGTGTGACCTGTTTACATTTATGAGAACTTTTATCCAGATACCTGCAAAAAATGAAGATGCAGAAGAAGGAACAAAAATCTTCTAGGTCAGCAGATATATTCTCTCAGATGTTTTCTAGAAAACATTTAATTTAGCATTGTTTGAATTTACTATCTAACAGTCAGACTTTGCTTAATCTGGTTTTTGCCAGAGCACTGCAATTTGGATGCTCCTGGCTGCAACAGTAAGAGCTTTAAGAGCATTTTTTGCTGTCATTCTTGTTGGCAAGCTGGGCTTTTCTGTTGGGATAACATTTCCCATGCTCAGCACAGCCAGCCTTACATGTGGGGCTTTTCATCAGGAATGGACATCATGGGCACTGCTATTGGGGTACCAAATAGTAGTAATTTGAACATAGGTTTGTGTGTATGTCAGATATCTTTGAGAGTCTCTTGGAGAAAAATACTTGTATGCTGCTGAATATGATGTATATTTTCTGTTGGGCATTTCATCTTGAGAATGAATGGTCTTAAATGTAGCTATGGAAACACTGCTGACCAAGTTAACTCCCTGAGAAAAGGGCTGGTTATACAGCAGAGTATGTGAACTATACTTTACCTGAAGTGCTTCTATAAACTCTGGATGCTTATTTTTAATTAGCTAAACAACCTGATATCACCAAGCAACTAGCTTGAAAGACCTAAACCAGAAATACTAAATTTTTTTCAGATACAGAATCTTTGCCCAAGGATTATTTTATTACTCCTGTTCTGCTGTATGTTTTACTTTACCTTGTATATTAAGCTTTCATTTTATTTGTTTTAATTCTTCTTAAAACTTGGATTCTATTTTTTCTCTTACTATTTTTTTTGCATTTGCTGGAATATCAAGAAATGCGCAAATAAGTTATTACTTGGTATTACCCTTAATATCCAGGAAAGCATGCATATATCTTTTGTGATATTATCAACTTGTCAAATGTGCAAAGACTGCCTGATATGATTACTGTTATTAATAAAGGCCACAGTATGAAATTGCATGGACAAACACACAGCACTTCCAAAGGGAAACTGTTTAAATTGATGTTCACATCCAGTACTGCAGTTACATGACATATTTGCTGATAGCTAGCTTTTATATATTGACATACATTTTTATTTAACTTTACCTGGAAATGTCAGGAGGAGAGTTCAGGGAAAACAGAAGAGAGATTTTAATTAATATTGCTCACGGTGGGACACAAGTATTGTTTCAGTTTCAAATTAGAGCAGCGCTCACTCAGGCATGCACTGCTAATATGTTATAATTAAGGACTTGTAGAGCAAGGAAAAATTAATGGACAGCATCTCAAATAATGATGCTGTACTTCACTCCTGAGTTGCATTACAGCAGAGAGAATTGGTACAGCCTTGTGCTTCATCTATCATTTGCCTTTGCTTCAAATTGGTCTGTGTGTGTGTATATATGATTAAAAATCACCAAAGGCCAGAAGTTATAAAAGGTATAGGGATTTCCATATATGTACAGCCATTAAATAATCAAAAGGTGTTTTTAAAAGTCTAGATATATGCTTGTGTTTGATATTTTTTTGTAATAGGAAATGTAACATGTCTATAAAGCTTTTGTCATCTTATACCCCCAGGTTTAATAATGGACTAGAATATTCCCTGCAAAAGCTTTACTCTCTTAAAGAATGCTGTGCATTATAGTTTTATAGGTAGGCAACTGGAAAGAATATTGGTTGTGGAAGCTACCGATATGAGGAGTGCTAGTTTATCACTTTTGCCACATCTCTTGGTCTGTCATAATTCAAAATTAAACTGTTACTTCAAAGGTATAGACATAAAATCGTAATCACTAGCTACTTTACAGAAATAGTGAAAATTTGCTGTAGAGAAAATTCTGGTAAGGGACATTTCATGGAAGTCATATAAATGTATTTATAAGCGTAATAATTGTAACAACAAGAGGGATCCACTTTGACTTGCTTGTATTATGGAAGTTTATTTAAATCTTTTATCTCTTGAGTTTTGTTCAGATATTTTAATAATAGCTAACTGACTGGAAGCCTTTATTATCATCTAAAAAGCTTCCTGTGATGCGTATGCTCATGTTCTGTTTGTATTATGGGTCTGAGGATGGCATTGCTGTTTTGAAGGTGGGAAACTAAGTTCTGTATTTGGTTAGACTTGTCAACCAAGTATGTGAAACTGCTGGATCCAGATGGCTGGTAGCTCCTTCTCCATCTACTTGTGAAAAGAGATTGTCAGACCTTGTTTTGGTGATGATTCATCCCTGACTGAGAGTTTTACATAATTATATGATTCTCTGCCTCTTATTTTTGTGTTGTGGAATAAACAGATCTTTCATGGAAAAAAAACATAGTTGTTACAAACTAGTTTCCATCCAAGGATTTCCAGACGTTTTATAAACTCAAATACATTAGGAGTTGGAACAATATCTCTTTTAAGGAAAAAAGAAAAATAGACATAAGACAGTAAAGGCTGGTAAGAGTCTAAATCAACCATATAGACTGAATTTTGAAAATTTGTTGATTCCTGATATGTATTGTACAGCAATTCACAGAAAATGTAACATTAAAAAAAAAAAACAAACCACAAAAGAACCTCCCAAAAAACAAATGGGCAATATAAAATTGTGAAGCAAATTTATAGAATTTTCACTTCTGACAGTCAGTTTTATGTATATTAAAAAAAAGGGTTAAAAATTTGTCTGGCCCGAGAGGGGCATAAATTTCTTCTCACACCAATGTAGTCTGATCTGAGTTGCAATGACTGGACTCAACCAGCATGTCAGGCCTAAAAGCTGTCGTTTGATAGCTGTTGAGAAAATCTGAGAGATCCCCATTTAAGCAATGTCAGAGCATAATGAGATTCTCCCTGTCCAGTGTTCCTTAGCCATTTTGTATGGCAGTCATATGAAAAAAAAAAAAGTGATTTTATTGGGAGGGGAATAACTTTTCTACATGTAGTACATAAAGTTATTTTTATTGCAAGATATAAAATTCTCAGGTATTCTGAGAGAGTTGTCAATACTGCAAACACAATCCAAGTATCTCTTGAAACTTACTGTTTCTCTTCCACCCCACCCTCTACAAAAGTCACACCATGATAAAGCTGCCTCTTAATAATGTGCGTTATACAAACCCAATATTTTGACAGTAGCTACCCAATCTTAAATGTAGCACAAGAAATCAGTCTCAAGTGGAATCATCAATTTGCCCAAATTGAAATGGACAGACCTTGTACTAACTATTGTACAATTCACATCTCTGTTGTGGAAGCTCGATAGCCTCCTGCAGTTTGAGGCTTCACTTGAAGTGTTCAATACTGCCTTGTAATCGGAACAAACTTTTGATCCTATCAACTTTGACTTTGATCATATTTACCTGATTTGTTTCATTGCCTGCACAAATGTGATGATGTGGAGCTCATAGGAGACTTTTCTTCTTAAGGATCTTGAGGAAAATATAGTGCACCACTGTACACAACTTCTTTGTTTGTCCAAATAAAAATTAGTTTTTTCTTTGGTGGTTTTTATTACTTGTTTTTTTTTATGACCATTTTGTCATAAGAGAATCGAAGCTGTTTGTATGGCTTTACAATGCCTATTATCTTTTCTCTAAAAACAAGTTCTGATTTTTTAATGTAAAACTTTTTAAAGAGTCGTGCTGATTCAGCCATTGTCATTTTATGCTGCCCTCAGCTGCCTGATCACACGGCCCAACACTGAACTCTGCAACATCCCCTCAGAAGCCCTGCCATAGGTTCCCGTTCGCCCAGCAACTCTGCTGCCCCCTGTGGTGCCAGCATCACCTGCTGGACACAAGGGGCAGAGGTTGCTCCCTCAGTGTCCTCTCACATGGAAGGACACCACTGAGAAAGCTCAGCAAGGTGCAACCCATCCCAACAGAAGCCACACCCAACTGGAAGCTTGTCTGACTGACGGGCTTCTGGTTAAAGTAGCCATGGTCTCACCCACTACCACAACCAGCACACAGGTGGGCCAGGTTCTGCCTCTGGAATATGAAGCCAACAGAAACAACAAAACATTCTGCTAGGTTGTGACTC
>JAVSBS010015397.1:44345-64771 GCA_033124195.1 Coracias cyanogaster | reverse complement strand
CAACCAGCACACAGGTGGGCCAGGTTCTGCCTCTGGAATATGAAGCCAACAGAAACAACAAAATATTCTGTTAGGTTGTGACTCATCCACAGGTCAACTCCAACTTGGGGCCCACAGCTCTGGTCCCAGCACTTCAACTGGTTACCCAACTTTGTAGACACTTACCTGTGAATGTATTCTAAAGCCTACTAAGTTATTTAAATATTTTGCCTTTCTCTTAATGTATTTTTCCACATCACAACTCCAAACAAAATTGAAGGCATCTTCATTTATTTGACCTGTCCCAGTGGTGTGGCTAGTTTCAAGCAAGCTAGAAGGAATGTAGTTGTTCCCTTTGCTGAAAAGGGTTCCCAGATGAGAAGAGCTGCCCTTCTACGCCTTCCACTATTCCCTAAAAGACCGTCTGCTACATACCATAAGTCTTTGAAAGCTGTTTCTCAGTTTAGTAACATGTGCCTTGAGATGCTTCAGGAGTTTGATGCTAGGATAAGTGGAGCAGAAAGCTCAGCCAGATTTCCACTCTCTCTACTGTCTGCTGTTGAACTGCAATATAAGCTTGTATGTAGACTCATCATAGAATGTTTTGGGTTGAAGGGACTTTTAAAGATCGTGTGGTACAACCCACCCTGCAGTGACCAGGGGCATCTGCAACTAGATCAGGTTGCTCAGAATCCCATTCAATCTGGCATTGAACACTTCCAAGGATGCGGCATCTACAACCTCTCTGGGCAACCTCTTCCAGTGTTTTACCACCCCCATTGTCTTCCTTATATCTAGTCTAAATCTACCTTTTGTTTAAAACTGTTATCATTTGTCACTTTACTCTTATATAGGAGCTATCATCTGAGGGACCACGTGATATGCCGTAGACAGAGAAACTGGGAAGGATTGAATAATCTATTTTCATACTAGTTTTTTGTCTTTATAACATTCTTTTTGTCTGTTTCTGTATGTTATATGCTATACTTCATCTTTCTGACTTTTGTCCCACTGTGTTCTTGCTATTTTTATATTCCTACTTACTAACTTGATTTCAAATGTGATTTAATTTGAAGAGCTTGTAATTTATCTACCTATCAGACCTCTAGGTGCTGTGAAATTAGTCTTTGAGAATCTAGTCTTCACTTAATCCTTTTTCTTTTATGAAGACTTTATGACCTTTGCCATTTTACCATCTTTTGCACCCATAGCTCCTTTGACAGGTCTTGAAGAGCCTTTCTCTTCTGCCTCAACAAGCTGCTGAGTGTGTTCCTCTATTGCTTTTATATAAATAAATAGCTCAGAGTGTCCTGCTGCATTCTGCTTCCAGTGAGCATTTAGTAGTTCTCTTCCACTTTGTACTTATTGTCTGTGTTCTCTTTTTCATATTTTCTTTTTGTTGTTCTTGTAGTAGATGATAAAATGTATTAGCAACCTATAAACCACTGCTCAGTAGCATAATTAAACATACAAGTATATGCCTACATAACTGTATCTGTCCATGCAAAGTGCACACAAACTGCAATGAAAACGTTGATTTAGTTTTGTTTTGCACTCAGAATTGGCAAAGGGTAGTACCTGCTTTGCAACACTGATGGTGTTACTTGAAGACTGTGACTTTTTTCATGATGTCTAGCCACATTTTACAATTTACTGTGAATTTATAGATTTAAACATTAAGCCAATGTCTATCTTTAAAAAGCTTTTTGGTATAAAAGGTTGTATGCTGACACTTTCTCTGAGTATTTTGGTTTGCATTTTCAACACAATTTCTATACAGCCAATTGAGATATAAACCTATTATGTTACAGTAAAAACTGAGATTCTCATTTAGAAATTTTCCAGGACTGGTTTTGACAGCACCAAAATATTTTGGGACTTCTGGTAAAAATTTTCTGTTTTTCAAGAAACTTCCTAATCCTAGTAAACTCATGTTAAAAAAAAAAATAAAATTCTAAATTAAAACCAGTAATTCATCCAGGCTACATTATACAGACAAATGTTACATTTATCTCCAGCGTCACCCTGTGCTTCTTCCTTGTTTCTGCCCCAACCAGATACAGTAGCAACATTCTATTTTTGCTATCTTGACATCATCTGTTTTTGCTTTTTGTGACAAGAATAACAGAATTTCGGTTGTTGACTATTGTAGATAACTGAAAAATATTGTAAAGCCATTTTTATTAAAAAAAAGTAATTAATATAGGGAAACTGAATAGTTACAGTTCTCTTGCAGCTATTATGAAGCCTCAAAGAACTGGTAGATAGAATATCAGACAAAAATTATACTATTTTAAAGAAAATTTATAGCTGTTTCTTTTTTCAAAATCTAGGCTTCCAGATGTATGGTTGGTGTTTGAAATAATAAAATACATCTAAACATAATGATCTTTAGGAAAGACTTGTTTTTTCAGAAGTTGCATGACCTTCCAGATGTATATGTTTTTTTGTGTGCCTCAAAGAGCACAGCCCAGCAAGGCTATCAGCAGTGGGCAAATCAGTTTTGTGCACACAAGCATTTTGTTCATATTTAGAGGAATTAGCGTTTATCACGTAGCTCATCCTTAACTAATTTGCTCTTCTAGATGGATTTCTACTACAAGATCTTGTGGCTTCACGGGAGACACAGCTCAGTGCTTTTCTCCCATGCATCCTTCAGGTGGCAAAAAGAGAAGGATTAAGAGAAGCGTAGGAGTTTCTGAAAGATGTGAAAGGCCTTCTTCAATCTGATTTCTTCCTGCAATCCGATCACCACCTTTCCCTGCAGATAAATCCCTTTATCTGTATCTGTCTTAAGGCTTTTCTTCCAAGTGCAAGACTTGTTCTCTCTTCAGTAGTGCAGTCATATAGTGTGCTAATGAGAGATTTCACCTACTATCTATATGCTTCTCCCAAGGCATCTATCGAATGTTGAGGATGCTGAAGCTGCTAAACATTACTGTATTACTTGGTTTTTCTTCTCTAGGTGAAGGGAAACGCCTTAAGTATTCAGTTTTCTTCCCACACTTTCAGTGACCTACAGAAGAGAAAATTAGGAAAAAAAAATTTAAATAAGGATATCAGGGACAGAGACTTTATTTTCCATTGATACTGCTTATCTGTCGTATTTCTAGTAGTATAATCCCCATGTATTAGCATTTGGATTTATGTGTATATCAGCTAGATCAGCTGCCAGTTGCCCTGTTTGTATAGAATAAACGATTTTTTTTTTTTTTTTTTCCGCAGCAAAGCCTCTTTTGGCTCCCTCGTTTTATTTTCTTGCTGTTTTGAAGTTGAACACGTTTTTGAGGTACCAGATGGCCAGGTATTAAATGCATAAAGTGCATTATTTCCTCCTTCCCTCCCCTGCAGCAGCCTGTTTCTGTTTAGCCGTGCAAATAGGAGTGGTTGAGATTAAAAGCAGGAGTTGCAGCTGATATAAACCTCAATAAAACCAAGGGCGTCGAATGTGTCTGAAAAGTAAGCAACTTTTGCCATTCTTAAGCTGCTTATAATAGGGTTAAATAAAATTGTTGGCTGAAGAGACTGTTTATTCATTGTGCGTTTCATGTTGACTGCAGGGAGAGGGGAGTTTGGAGGATGAGCTCTATTTTAGTTGGTAATAACCTATGTTTGAAAACGAGCTGGGATGGTTCAAAGTCATTATGTGATAGAAGTCACTCTCAACCATTAGTGAGTTGAGACAAATTTTAGCATGACAGTGAAGAATACGTAGGGAGTTCAAATAATTAATCATACTGTTGTGGGGTTGACACTGTAAGGCTACAGTAAGAGACTGTTATTCCCTCATACTGATTTAAAAACCTTGTGAAATGCAGATAAAACTACTAACTCCTCACTGCCCATATTATCTAATATCCAGAGTTAAGCCTTGTATAAACAGGGTGTGTCTGAATGGCAGGTAGGTATACGTAACATATGGATTTCTGGTGCTTGATAACTTAGTTCAAGTAAAAAGTAGTAGAGTGTTTCTGCAGACACACTTTAATTAAGCTTGTCCCAGTAGGCGAAGTCACATAATGTTCCAGCTTTGCAGACCCTGTTGCTTCATTGGGTTTTAGCTTTTAAGAATTTGCAAGTAAGACAATGTACTATAGCGAGAAAAATGAGTATAACTAAGTTTTTTAAGGTATCTTGATCTTTCATAAGAAAAATGAGGTATGATTTTTTTATGACTTCATATATCCAAATATCTGAGGTGAATTTTACAGCTTTATGTATATTATTACTGTTTCCAAAGTAGTCTTTTTCATCTTGGAGAAGTGCTCCTGTAAAATATGGGGCTGGCTTTATACAGCCATGGAGGCTGTAGTATACAGGGCTACTGAAATTACTTGTGACCTTGCCTGTCATTCATTAGTGAATGCAGCAGCAGCATTAATCAAAATGTATTCATGGGAGAATTTTCATCTATAGTATACTGCTCCCATAACTCTTCCTATATTTTTCCTAGTGTCAGCAAGATCTGACATTTTTAGAGCAGATGTGTAATTTCTGCAAATATTTGTAATTCACTTTACAGGGCATATATATCACGTAAAAGACGCTATGATATTCAGGCTTTAACACATAGGACATTTTAGGGTTCTTGTGGGCTTGACCTCAATTTATTTGCAAAATTTTTCAAATACTAGCACAGAAGCATTATAATACAGAGTATTTAAGTCTCTCATACTAAGCTGGGTTGGTGATCTGTCATAAAATAGCAAACAATACGTTTTAGTCCATGCAAATTACTCTTTGGAAGTACTGGAGCACAGTACCTTGAATCGATGCATAAATCGTAGTGATTTCAACAAAGTCATAATATCACTGGCTATCTTTTTCACCCCAGTGCCTGTCGTTCTTGGCTGTGAGACCTCAAGCATCATTATCTTTTTGAATACTCATTCTGATGATAGTATGACCAGGCTGATGGCTTATGGCTTCTCATCCTATGTGTTTGTTCCAGCACTACTTCTCTGTACACTGAAGTATGTGACAGGATTTCATTCTTATTTTCTGACAAAAGTAGGTCAAGAGTAGGTACCTCCCTGTTGTTATCCACAGTTCACACTGATGGAGGGATATCTCTTAGCATCTCACTTTCACCTCTTGCTTTCACTTTCTTTGCAAATAATGAAATCTTAAATTTCTAATGTAGGGCTGTGTTTAGCAGGAATGTTAAAATTTATTTCTTTGGGAGTTTATTGAGGAACATAGGTGTGTTTGTTACTCTACAAGAAAGCCTTGTAAAGATAGCCTTGTGATAAGAACAGTAGGAAATGTGACTGGAAAGCCATCTGGTCAGTGCTGCTACCCCCGAGGATATGTCTGTGTAGAAGGGAGTGACTGTTGTAGAAACGGTGTGTTTGTAAGAGCTGTGCTGGGTTGTTCCTCCATGTGCCCTGCCTGTTTCTTGACTGTAACCCAGGGGTCCTGGTGTGCTGGGTACGTTACATCTCCATGGTCGTACTGCCGATTAGTTTATTGTTCTCTGCAGTCATCTGTATGTGTATTGCATGTGCCTTAAATCATACATTGTGAAAAGGGGTATTAGGTTCAAATACTACCTTGCACTCTCTTTTATAACCTCAGTCCCTTTCCCAGAAAAGGGGGACATAAAATATGGCTGAATCAAAGGAGGAAAGCATCTGGTATGAGGAGACCCTAATTAGCAAGCAACTTTACCATTCCTGAGGGAATGAAAATTGCAGAATGAGTAAATATCAATAGTGTGGGAACATTTGGTATGACAGAATGTTTTCTTGTAAAGGAGAGAGAAAGAGACTGTGTAAATGTGATTATAGATTTTGAAGCAAGGCAAAATGTTTCTCAGCTAGATTCTGGCTGTGTTTATGTTCGCACATAATGTGGTGCAATTGAAGCAGACCTACCAAGCAAAACACTTGATTTGCAAACCTGAAATCCAGGCTTGCTCAGATTTCAGGAGGTGCTTTCTCTTGGAAGATCTCTAGTCTGATCCTGGGACTTGAATGCCATTAGCGCTGATTTCTGTCAAAAAGGTGAATGCATGTGCTCCGCTATGGAAACCAAAGTCTGCTCAGTGAGGGCGAAGCAGAGATTTGCTGCAAAAACATATGACTTGTGAGATGAAACACTACTGTAAATACACCTTCCTCCTTCCATTTTAGTAAGTCTTCATGCCAAAGATTGTGTTTGACATGTGAAATTTCATATGGAAACCCTGTCCAGACTCAGGTTTTGTTGGAAATGTTTTTCCTAGTATGAAATCAAAGGATTTTCCTAGAGAGAGAGAAGCAATGAAGCTGGCAGTGCTATATTAACACCATTTTCTATGACTGAAATGCTTACCAAACTCTGAAATACATTAATTAATATAAGATCATTTTGTAGAAAGGGAGGGAAGAAGAGATGAAGTCTGATTGTTTGGGTATTTTTCTTAATGATGCTTACATAGGAAACAATGCCGACAGTCTCCCCTAAAACAGAGCAGTCATATCTATCCATTCATCTGCAGGGGTGCTCTCAAAACCAAGTTATTACTGATGGTTACTGCTACATTCCTCAGGTCTTGGCTTGGCTTTTTGTTGTTGTTGTTACTGATATATTTTCCAGCAGTATTCCCCCTTTTCAGGATTATTGATTATTTCCTGCAATCAGAGCTGCACTGCTTTTTGCAAGGCTGTTTTCAGCGACTGATTCTGCCGGCTTTTTTTTCCTGCAGGTTTGTACATGAGCAGCCTGATTTCACTTTAACCTTTATCTTTTGTGAACAGCCTGTGCAGTAGCATTGCAGTAGGAGGGACATGAGATTGTGGTAGATCATTCAGAGCTTTTTTAATTTATTTTTTTTTCCATCCTGTTTAAGGGCACTCTTTCTCGTTACGAAAAAGAGGAAAACTGAACAAACAAAACTTTCCAGTGCAATAAAATTGTGAATGATTTGAGAAAAATCAGAATAAATAAGAATATTTACTTCCTCATTTTATGCCATCTGTTGCTGCATGGACTCATGACAAAGTTGTTTAACTACCAATAGGAAGCTAGCAGTGGAAGATTACTGGGAGGATGGAAGCGTTTAGTGTTTTGCTCTCCCTCCTCCAATACTACATCTGAAAAAAAGATTAGCTCTACACAGTTGGCCCAAGCATTAAGAGGAGTAACAAGTGTGCTGGAACAGCAAAGAACTAAAAGACAGCAACCATTTAAGTGAGATGATTTGAGATCACCTCACCAGATTTCCAGGTGCTTTGCAGTGAAATTTATTCAATCCAGTCTAACAGCAGCAATCTCACAGAAATCATAAAGCATATCTAATGTTTCAGGAAAAATAAAGGGTACATGGAGCTAACCAAAAAAAAAGAGGATGCAAGACTGGGAGAGGATGTACTCTCAGCTGAACTCAAGTTTCTAGGAAAAGGCAGAGCTATGTATGCTTCACCTGCTTGTTTATGAGCCTCTACCCCATTTTAAAAAAGTGGTAAGTAACAGACAACATGGATTTGTGTGAAAACAAACAAACAAAACAAACCAGCAACAAACCCCACAAAAAACCCCCAAATAAAAACAAAAAACCCACACCCACTCCCACTCCTAAAATAAACCCCCAAACCAAAAGGGCTTTCTATGACCTAATGTCATCCTTTGATGGATCAACAAACCACAGGGCTAAGCATACACAGCAAACATGATTAAATAATGAATTTAAGGAGGTTTTTGATACTTAGGTTCTCACAAGCAAGTTGTACGGATACTGTCCATATGAAAGTCCCTAACCTGATGTGTGCATCAGTAATGGAGCAAAACCCACTCCAGGATGGAACCTGGTACTGATGGAGACTGTGTGCAGCAGGATCACCTGGTTTTGTCTGCATTGAGTCCTTTCACCCTGTGAACATGTCCATGGGGGCAGTGACTGACCAGCCAGGTCTGCTTGTTTGAAGATGCTTATTTGGTGCTTTTCAATGTTTTCATAATGATTTACATGATACAGCTGAGAGTGTGCTTATGAAATCTGCTGGTGATATACAAGCCAGGAGGATCTGTCAGCATGCTTAAGGACATGCTTGAAATCCATAATAACTTAGAAAAATAATTTTATAAATGACCTGAAATAAATGCAGTGCAATACAGTCAAGTACTGCACTTATCTGTAGTGTACCACAGGTGGAAGGGGAGAGGCTAGCTAAGAAGCAGAAACGCTCTGGGTTATGAAGTGCATCCCAAGTTGTGCTTGATTCAGTCTCATCACCACGTTGCACAAATATCGAGTGGCCACCTGGTATGTTTAAGGAGGAATGCTATGTTGAATGTATGGCAGATAATCCTTCTACTCTGGTCAGCACTTTTGTGAGACTGGAGAAATGCCCAGTTTTGGTGCTGGAAGGGGTCTGTTTGGAGCAACGTGAAGAAAGACTGATGAAAGAGTCAGTGTTCTGCAAAAGAAAAGCCTGAGAAGGAAGAAATAAGGTCTCCCTGTACTGAGAACAAAACCTTGTAGTTTAAGCAACATCATGGGATGTCAAGAGAAAGCATGTGTAAAAATGTCCAAACCCTACAGACAATGAGTATAGAAATAGATTCCTAGTGAGATATAGCCTGTAGGAATGGTTTAGGGATTTTTGTTCCTGCCTGAAGGTGGGGGAAGGGCTGCCTGATCTCACAAGGTCTGAACATACATCCTATTTCTTCTGAGATGCCAGCTTGCCTGGGTGGAGACCTCAGAGAATCGAGAGCCAGAGGAACTGTGTGGAAGAGACAAAAAATGGAAGCAAAATATGTTCAGCTTCCCAGGACTTTAATCTTTGAGTAGAAAAAGACACAGGTGCAACCAAATGATAGGCAGTAACTGAAATGTGCCAGAATACAAGGGTATGCTGCGCTCCACCATCTGTTATATTAGTTACAATCCTCATTGCAGCATCCTCCGGGCCTTGCTCTTGCAAAGGATTTTGCCTGCCTACACACTTGTCTTGTATGCCAGCCTCAAGCTTTAAATTGTCTTTAAACTTTATGAGACATGAAAGTTTTTTGTCACTTTGGTCTTTTATATTGCAAATCATTTGGGATATCATATGGCTTGTGGGGAAGTATTCGGATGGTATAGAAACATTCCAGATAAAATGGCTTTTGCGAAATGCCTGTTATTGTTGCAGTGTCTTCCTTGTCTGTTCTAAACTCATGTCTCAAGTACTATAAACATAGTTTTCTAGTCACTGACATTTTTATTCACGATTGTTACCACAGGTCCTATCCAGTTGGATGCCCTAGCTTTGAATATGGGATTAATTTTGCCTAATTTTAACAATTTAGAGGCTTAGGTATTTAGCCTAAATGACTCAAGGATTCTTGTCTGGATAGTGGGTGGCAATAGGTGCCTTTAGACAAGGATTTGGTGGTTAATGTTGAAGGAAAGGATTTTGCACGTAGAATGGGAGTAAAAACTTTGATTACAAAAGAATGGGAAAGTGTGACTTGTCTTTGTATAAAGTGTATATTTTTTATTAACTAGCTGCTAGGGTAATAAATTTTGTGGCACTTTGGTTTGTTAGTTTTGGAATAGGTTTTGCTTGTAAAGATGAAAAACAACAGAGGAGCTTTTATAATTTTTTTTTTACTTATCTTTAAAATATATGTATGAATATTATGACTAAGACATAACTAAGTCATTATTATTCCTGTGATGTGAATGCAAATGGCACTTCATTGAACAGTTATTTGTATTCTGTTGTGGGTTCATGTATGCAACCTGTGATTGGGTCATTACTGTGTAAATAAGATGGATGGAGATCAAAGCAGTGTCAAAACCCCAGCATTTTAGGTTCCTTCCTGCAAGTTCCTTATGAAATCTGTAGTTCAGTCTTTTTCTCTGCTGAGTCTGGAACAGCTTGTCTGAATTTTGTAGGTAGAAGTTACAGAGATGAACACCATCCATGGTGTTATGTTCCTATTTGCATGCAAACATTTTGCATATTATTTGAGGAAGAAAGTAAACTGTGCTAGGCCTTTACTTTGCATAGCATGTAACGTAATTAACATGGCCTCAGGTAACGAGCAGTCAATGAAGTTTACTAGGGATAAGTATGATGAGCTTTGTAACTGAAATCTGGCTTTTAGCTGCTCCCCTGTAAATCACAATATAGCCATACTTGCATAAAGTTTGACCTTTTATGGGAAGAAGCATTTATTTAATTCATTTTTGCAAAGTAAAGCTGTGAATAATTATTGGATAATCTTATATATATGTATTAGTAAGTTTTACTTGTAAATTTTGGTTGTGGAATAGTAATGTGCATTTTTGCTTTTGGAAATAAAGCCTTTTGAGAAGGCATAGATGGAAATATGCAAATCATTTCCCATAAGCTACTTTTAATATGCTTTTCTCTTAATGAAATCCATCTTAGCTTCGTATTTACTTTTTGGCTTTTATTCATTATTTCTGTGGTTAATCCATATGGAAAGGATGGTAGAGTTTAGACTTGCAGTTCAAGACATACAGTCACTATGGAAAGTAACAGTTGGAAGTTATTTGGGACATCTTCCTATATTCCCTTTTGGAGGCTGCCATCTTGTGTTCTGAAATAAAAATTTCCATTACCATTCTCTTGCTAGTCACTGTAGTTTTGAAAATGGCTTTTAAATTAAGTACACAGTGCAGATAAATGCTGCAGTATTCACCCTAATGTGTAGATAGTAAGATATATTCGTATATAGTCATCCTTTTGTCTTTAAGCAATGTGATCCTAATAAGCTTTTAAGGATTTTTATTCTGAAACCCATTTCTGGACATTGAGAAGACAACTGAAATGAAGAGCTTTACAGGACTGTTGGATCTGATACTGAAAGACCATTTTCTTGCAGATTTTACATGAGACTTCTAGCAATATTTTTCTTGTAAAGTTCTCACTGGGAGATAAGAGTGAGGTATGCAGGATTTTATATTGAAGAACATATTTTTTGGCTACCTTTTCCAATCTGCTCTGTGAAATTGTTTTCAAAACTTTGAAAATTAAATGTAAAAAATCAAATGCAGATTCAAATTTCATGAAGATTCTTCTACTTTATTATATTGTTTTCAACTTGCTTCTAATTTTAGGCTAATTTGGTCTTCTGCAACATTTTCTCGTGTGAAAAGTTGAAAGAGCAAATACAAAGGTTGTCTCATGTTTACTAGTAGATTATAAGTTAGGAGCTTTCAGTGCTTTGAGGGTCAGGAGGAACCCATAATAAGGTCCTAAATGTCAGAATGAAGTAAATTTGTATCTATTCTGCCATTTACTGGTAAAGGTGCCAAGCAATCTTCTTTAATTTATAGCATGAAATGAGTTACATTCAAAACAATTTCAACATCAGGGAAAATGTTTAGGGAGGTTTTCAGTGTCTCATATATGCAGAAATGAAAGCTGCAGCTGGACTTTTGGAAACCGATGTGAGCAAGAAGGTTTTGGATTTTTTACAGACATCAGAACTGACTGGCCTTGTTCTTCTTTATAATAGTAGTATATTTTCCTAGTCTCTTTATGGGGGAAATTAAGCAGAACTTTGCTGAAAAATCTGCCACCCATCTTTCCAAAATGAAACTCAAAGTGATCTTTGGAAATTCACTTCAAAGTGATATTTTCCTCACCTGTCAAGATGTAAGGGCTCTGAACTATTTTTGATTAATGTACGAGGAAAAAAGAAAGTACATGTGATACACCCAGTGAAGAGGTGTTGCAATTGTTCTTTATTCATCCATGCTCATGATACAGTTATAATCTTAATATAGCTGCTCCAGTGGAAGATGTACTCTTATGATGCTTTGCTTATGTAAAGACTTTCATGTTTATTTTTAGCACAAATTTACATTGAACAGAACATGAAAACATTTAATATTATGGTCTGTATTCTCCATCATTAAATAAATTAAACACACTTGAAGCAATCAATGGCAGGTAACAGAAAAACAAGGCATTTCAATCATGAAACCATTAGGAAGCGTCTGAGACTGTTCACATGCAAATTTAAACCCATCATTGAGCTATGAATAAAACGTAACTAAAAAGCAGTTAGAAAATATACTGTTTCTAGAGCTAGTATGTAGACCCTACAGTTGCTGTTTGGGTAATCTGTGCAATTGCTAAGATTCGCTGCAGGAAAGAAGGAGAAAACAGTTCACAGTAATAATTTCTGTACATCCCTAATCCAGAAAGCAAAGTAGGCTTTTTGGAGACAGTAAAGTCAAATGCACTATCATTTACTAAAAAAACCCAAACAAAACAAATAGGGAAATGAGTATGTTGTGTGGTTTGTGTTCTAGGAATGACTCCACCATCAAAGATCTGCACATTACTCTGTAGATGCACATCCCAAAGGGCCAGAGGAAATCCAGGATATGTTTGTTTATCCAAATGTACCGACTTTCAAACCTAGCTAGATAAGAAAACTAGAGCTCGCAATGCCAAAAATACCAGTAGCTTGTCAATGGAGCTGTGTAAAATGGAGGTTGAAAACAGGTTGAAGTCAGATACTTTCCTACAACAATGTCAAATATTACTGTGCGCGTTAAAGGTGCAAGTCTGTTATCATCAAAAGTACCAGCAAAACCAAAAAGTCCCCAGGCTTGTTGTTACACTGGCCGTCCTAGCAGATGGAGGAAAATTGCAATCATGCATTACTCTTAAAGACAGTGCTAAAGGAGAAGCTGCCACAAGGTGTCATCTTCAGATGTCAGGGGAAGGGATGGATGACGTTGTAATGAATTTAAGAGTAATGTTGGGCTGCTTCAAATTGCTTAAGCTGGTGCCTTATTAAAGCAGAGAGCAGCATGTGGTGTTTTCTGAGGAAGAAACAAGAGGAAATGAGTAGTCTGGAAAGCTAAGAGCTGCTCTAGAGGCTACTGGCTTCTATTAATACCATCTGAATAAATCCAGAAGTGGGTTTTGTGCTGGGAAAAAGATACTTATGAGCAGCAGAACATAGCTAGCAAGTCTGTCTCTAACTGACTGCAAGTAAGTTACATTGCAAATCCTGCAGAAAGCACTGGGCCAGGGGCATGTTTAACATTTTTCTTAAGCTCAGTAACAGAAACAGCACTTTGATTTCTTTAGGTTAGCTAAAATACAAGAATTGTTCAACTTATCCTATGCTTACCCTTTTCCAAAACCTAGAAAAAGCTCTTCTTAGTTCTTATTGTTATTCTGAAACTAATATATATTCTTTCTTTCAGTGAGCAGCAGTTTTTTTTTCTCAGCCAAAGCAAAGAGATCTTGTCTGAAATATCAGTTACTTCTTTATCTATTTTGACTGGAAAGAGATATAGCAATTTTAATGTGAAAAGTCTTCAATCTCCTGGATAGAGAACAAGGGGAAAAGGTAGAAATTAAACCAAATTCAGGCTATTATTTGATGCAGTAAGAAAGAGGTGTGTCTCAACTGTGGTTTCAACAGACGTGCTAAAATTATTTGGCCTAATAAAAGAAGTAGACTTCATGATTTCAGTGAGGATAAAAAGCACTGAGATGGAATCTTGTAATATTCCTTTCCTAGGGGGAAAAAAAATGTGTGTAAAACCTTGCACAGGGTCTGTGATGAGGACTTTCTTCCTTGGCTTGCTACACCAAAAAGATTTAAGTATGGTCCGGTAATCTTTGTCTAAAAAAACAAAGTTGTGGTTACTTTTTCTGAACTTTAGAAGCTCTGAAATTCCCCACAGACTTCCTTCCTAAATGGCTCCTGTGTGGAAGATCAGGTTGATGTGGCAGGAGCAAATGGAGAGTGATGGAGACACAGGCTGTAGCATCCTGGAGTGTCCCCATCACAGTGCTGTAACTAAGCAGAAGATGCTGTAAGTAAAGAGCTGGGTAAACTGGTGAGCCACCATTTCTGCTCATTGTGAGGCTGTTGCTAATCCCGTGACTGCAGGAATAATTTACACACACAGGGCTATGGGACCAAAGAAGGTGAACGTCCCACGTAAGCAAGCTCTTCTTTTAAGGTGCACGCCTTAGTTCAATGATTTCGCAAGTGACTGTCTCTGAGTTGCTCTGCATCTCTTGATTAACTGTTAGTGGTAGTAAATAGCTTGAAAATAAAATCAAATAAAATACTTCCTGACTTTACTTTCTGCCTGAGGGCAAGAAGTGCTCTTTTAGGCAAGTGTGCTCCTGGTTTGTTCTCTGTAGCATCCTGGTTTGATCCTCATAGCATCCTGGTTCATCCTCCATAGCATCCTGCTTTTCCTTTGCATTGTGCACAGACAACACGTTCCTTGAACAGGAGGCCTGAAGCTTTGTCTGACAGAGCTTTCCATCTGTGGGATTGTGTGCTTGGAGTCGCATCATACTGTAATTTTGCTGTAACAGTGGCACAAGGGGATGTCCCACCTGCCACAAACTGACGGATGATACGGTTTAAAAATTCAGCTGCTCCTTCTTTTCCAACAAGGCATAAATAGCAACTATTTTTTTGTAGCTCCTAAGAGATTATAATGTAGAAATGAGTAGCACTAAAGCTACTCATAATTTTTATGGTGTTTAAGGCTTTTGACAATGTTGTGTAAGCTTCTGCCAGTGATACTGCGCATAATTGTCAGTTGTTCTGCAAAGGCAGCAGAGTGCGGGCAGCAGAGGATTCAGCTGGTTATAGGCTTTCACGGCATCTTGGGAATTTGCAAAGCCAGTGACATTATCAGGTGTTCTTTCTGCCATCCTGTGGCAGCACTGACATACTGCAAAGGGCCGATCCTGGCAACTTTTGCTAAAGCAGGGACTTGTTTTGAATGGATTTGTTATTCCTGGTGTATATCCATACGGCACATGTACTCAAAGGTGTGATATGAACAGTATAGTTTTTTTTTGTAGTATATACAATTTAGCATATGCTGCAGCTAGCTGAAACTGTTATTTGTGAGCAAACAAGGTTTGCTGTGCTTCCTATGAGAAAAATAGGAAAAGGGAATTTCTTCTGAATACTGCTATTTGGATAATTATATATTCTTGAAATATTTCTGAAATAGAAGGGAGTTATACCAACTATTAATGTTAACATTAAAAAGCCCTCACAACTGGTTACTACTTACTACACTTTAGAAGTAATTAGTCTTTGGCTTTTACTACAAAAATAATAATAATTTTAATGGCTTTGTATTCCAGATAAACCAGCATTATTATTACAGTGTTTTAATCTTTCTTCTCTGGAATAGCTAGACAAAATTTGAATTTTTAATGATATTTAGTCCATAATGACAATACGCCTTAAGTTAGACCTCAGAACTTAAATTCTTAACACCTCTGTGGAATAAACTCAAACCATATATAATGAAAACATGAGATGCAGATGATTTTATTCCTTGATTTCTGTTTTCTTAAACACATTTCTATGAATTGAAATTGTATGAGTAGAAGAGCCTGGAGCAGAAAGACAGTGTTTGTGTCAGGCACTGCTAATAGAAATTGAAGTAGATTAGTGAGCTATCTGAATGCAAAAAAACCCCTAGTCTCCATTCTTAAAAACTAATCTGAACTTTTTAAAAAACTGGGAATTATACCTCTTTATGGATAACGATGTTTCGTTCTGTGGCTATGCAGGTACTTTGGTGCTCTCCTAGGAGAAGTGTTCAGCTTTCTGTGGGAGAGGTTGTGCACACTGAATATTAAACCAGATTTGTGATATAAGCGTTCTTTGATGCAGAGAGTGTGACACATATGGCACATGGATGCCACTCCAGGGGTTCATGTATTGCAGGTTAGTCTGGTTTTATGCTCATGGACAGGTTTTCTGGTGTACGTGGCACATCCATTTCAGTTTGTTCTAGGTGTGGTCTCCTGAATGCCTTTGGCTTTCCAAGTCTTTTTATGTAAAGTTGATTCCGTAATTTCTAAATGGAAAAATTATATTAAAAGATTCTTCCAGCCCATAAGGAATGTGAAGTTTTCCAGTCCTGTTAACTACCTTCCTACTTACTACAGAGGCATAATGAAACTGTAGAGACAGAGAAATTATGAATCGAGGCAAATTCTGGGTATTTCATAAAAGCAGTAAAATACAAACAAAACAAAACTCTGATTGAATTAGTTTATTCATTCTGTATTCCTTATATTAAGATATTTGTATTTTGACCTATCTATACCTTAACTGGACATCAGACCCTTCATTTTCTAACATTCACTACCAAACTTAATCATTTAGGAATATTACAGTTTTTGAGGCCTAGGTATGTTTATACCTTAGTATATTAATCCTGTGTGCTTGAAATAAGTCACAAGTAGCTTTGTATTTGGTGGATGCAAATGATATTTCTATTTTCAGCAAGGCCATTCTGGAAGAGTGAATTCTTTCTCTGGATATACACACGACTGTTTATAGTTTAAATATATATGTATGTGCACTGGGCTTTATGTAACAGTGTGTCTTGTACAGCAGAGGGAGTATTTTGTCAGGAATCGAGAAGGCTATTTGTCACTGCGTCATTGAGTACTTGGCATATCACCAGCTTTAGCAAGATATACTATATCTTTTTATCAAAAACAACCAGGCACCAGCATGTTAAACACTGTAGAAGTTGGATATACAGAGGTTGGATGGGATAACTTTTGAGTTCCTAAAACCTTTCATTTTGTCAACTTCTACTGAATAGATATCAGTATTTATCAAAATGGAGTGGAAAATGGATATGTGTGTTAAAGATGAAATGTTCAGTTGCTGTCAGTATTTATCTTTTCTATAGACTGAGATTTTTGAATTTTCTTTATGAATTAATTAGTTTTGAACAAGATTTATCCTCTTTCTGTTCCCTAAATCAGTATTTCGTAATGTATACAGTTTTATGCTCTGTATGACTTTTATGCCTCTGTGTGCAGATTTGCATAGTCCAATACCTAGTGGACTTTATGGAATTGTCACTCTTCTGCTGTAGTTAAAATGCTGTATTTTGGGCATTGGTAGGGGGTCTAAACTATGCAATGAGAGATGTGGGCAACGCTCTGAATGATTTTCCATTTGCAGTTAAAAACAAGTAATTTTAAAAATATTTACAATGAACAGGTTAAGCAACAGGAATGAGAGGGACCAAATTAATTCTGATATTCTCATGGCTTATTTTAATAAGCCCATGTTGCCCAGGATTTCAAATTTTGGACCAGTCTCTTTTGTACAAAACCAGTATTAAGTAAAACCCTAAAAGAACTCTTCACTTACACTATTATAGAAGAGATGTTCATTTACAGCCCAGTAACTGCAAAGGTAAATTGACTTTAAACTGATGATGTCTTTCTGCTTTGTCTCTCTGTGCCCCTCATCAAAACTGAAAGGTTAAGTCTATTGAAATTCTAGGGAACAAGCCATAATTGTGGCTCTGTTTCATTTTATTTGGTTGGATGTTTGGGTTTTTTTATTATTTATTTTCTCATTAGAAGCTATTATTTGTACTTTCAAATCTTTATACTGGTAACAACTGCAAGTTAGAAAAGAGAGTGGATACAGTATGCTAAGGACTTAAAAATCTTAGCTGACATTTCTGTTACTTCACATTTCCTATCAGAGTTTCTTTTTTGAAAACTAGATGTATTGTTACCTGGCATCACAAGAAGATCTGGACAAAAGCCCTCTCCTTAACGGAAGGCTCTTTGCAGTTCAGGTTTTTCAGAGAAGTGGGTGTCAGCAACACAGGACTTAAATCCTGGTAGAGTTTGTCCTCATTCCTGTACATTAGGCTGCTTGTTAAAGATACGTAGAAACAAGCTGCATTCAGTTCTGTGGTGATGCAAGAGACCTCACCTTGCTATTTTAAGTCAATGATTTTTTTCTGTTTATAAGAAGATAGCTGAATTAAACATACAAAGAAAACTTCTACACTGAATAAATAGGAAGCTTCCTGGCCATCTCATGCATGACAATTTTGTTGACTCCTCTAAGCATATTTTACGTGAAGGACTGGTTTTCCTTTTATACTTAATGTCAAACAGTTCCTTCCTCCCTATCCGATGCAGATCACTTTGTTGCCAGCTGGTGCCACTGCACCCAGAGTTGGGACCCAGTGTGCTTCCAGGGCACCTGGCTCCAGCCCCAGCTCCCTTGTCATCTCTACTTTGGGCCCCATAAGGCCACTCTTTGACACACATTTGCTATAAGCTTTTGCATCTGAAATAACAAAGTTCTGTCAAACATCTCCTAAGCCTTGAAATTTGTGGTAAGACATCCTGGGATTTCTCAGCTAACTGTGCTCAATACTCCATCATGGTACAAGGACTCTGATTTACACTTTAACAGTTTTGAGGCCTGCCTTGCCAACAGAGTACAAAACCTTTTGTTTTGCACTAGCTTTTACTCAAAGCTGGTCTTTAAGAAAAACAGCAGAAGTCTGGATGTTCCTTTGAGCCTTTACTTAACATTTTTTGTTTCTTTGGGTCTCCTGTGGGCGGCAGGTGCCTAGTGGGATGGTTGTAGCCACACTGGACTTCAGCCCAACTTTTCTCTGTAGGACAACTGTTGGTCTGCTGGTGGAATTTCCCATTTAAACAAAGATCTCAGTGCATAGATGTGTTAATCCTTCATTTTGATGTCCTTGATAGATGAAGCGAGACAGTGCAGTGCATCATGCTGCTATCTCAGAATAAAACATCCATTTCTCATGATTTTGTTTACAATTTTGAATACAGCGTGGAGCAGAGATCCCTGAGCTACTGCTGAATAATCTAGCTCCAGAACCCAGAAGCTGCAGAGTGATATCAGTATGGTGCTGTACTGGGAATAATTAGCCTTGCTTGAGAGGCAGGCCTAATTAGCCCATGCACAATGTTGCTCTAACGAGGTTATATTCTCTCTGAGACCTCAGCTAATATCCCTGCATGGTGCTGTATAAATGTGCTAGTTTGGCCAGTTCTGACATGGTATTGCATTGCACTGCGTAAATATGCATTGGAAAGGGCAAATGGGAGTCCAGAAAGAACTTTTTCCTTTTTTTTTTTTTGTTTGCAAAGTTATTTTATGCATATCTGTGGGGTACTATTCTGTCGTGCTTGCCCACTGGAAGCATCTTACTGACATCAGTGGAGCCACTTGCTTCACTTAGAAAAGAGCTGTGTCATTCAAGATCTTAGAGATTTAGACTTTAGAAAATATTACTTCTCATGGAAATATTTATAAATATGGCTGGCTTATAATCCTGCCAGTTATCAGATCTCTATTAACATGCCTCAGTGGCAGCAACAGACTTTACTTCTCTTTGTTAATTCTGTCAAAATGTTAGACAGATGTGGCTTAGCCAATTAAGAATCTTCCATAAATTTTTCTTATGCCAAGTTGAAAAGTATTGCTGATGACCTAGTCTCAGTGCAGCCTGTCTTTCATCATTGTTTTCAGTTTTTAGTCCTGTGGAGTCCTCCTGTTCTACATAGCTTTCTGGCACAGACTTGTAGAAAATATGTCTGCTTAAGGGCCTATAGATGATGGGATTAATTTGTGCTTCTTTTTCAGCACTGTCAAGGCCGATTCATTTTCAACTTTGATTTTGTAATTTTTTTTTTCCCCTCTGTTGCTAATACATGTGTCTAAAATATCTAAAACTAGTCCCAAAGCATGTGAAATCAAGTGAAATCACTGAAAGATGTGATGACCCAAGTAATCCCCAGATGTTTACCTTGTGCATTTCTAAAGCTTTAATTGGGCAAAGTGAGACATTTGGTACTGGAACGCTGTGATGCCCTAAGGCTGAAAGCTTCCCACGCAGAGAGCAGCACGGGAACCGCACCAGCTCGAGCACTGGGCACCGTCCAGGCTGTGGGTGCTGAGTTTCCCACCAAGCTGTCCAGTGATTGCCACAGCTAAATGATTCCAAAAATATCACCAGCAAAATTATTTCAGAAGGGTAGAGAAGAAAGTAATGTTTTTCCATACCTTCATCAAGCCCTGAATCCACTTCATGGATGATATCATAAAACTTGCGACTTCCACTGAAGTGCGGATTCACTAGAGCAGTCCAGTCACCTTCTCTCACCAGTGTGGAAGTGATGCTGCTGCTGGGGTCAGCAGCTGGGGTCTTTTTTGACCCCTGAAAAAAAACCCTCCTTTTATATGTGCATAGACTAATTGCATCCCTACAAAAGTTGGTCTTGTATAAAGAATGAGCTTGGATTTTATGTGATGAGGGCAGCTAAGGCCATTAAGAAAAGAGCAATGACAATGCCTTTATTTGGCTGCATCTGAAATGTCAGAGCTGATATTTTTGTTGTTGTTGTTTTGTTAGGCACTGTGAGTAGAATTATGCGGTGTTTGCAATAAAGAATTGATAAACAATAGGGGAGTGATCACGAGATAAGCCTTGTCCTGACTTTGTGGCTCCACTTAGGATTTCTGAGTTTATCGATTAGGAATACAGTTTTTTGTCAAATGGAACATTTTTTCCCCAAATGGTTTTCTGTAGGGTCTTTTGGACGTTGGAGGGAGGTGCCGCGCCTCAGATTCCATTTGGGGGAGTGGTCTGGGACCCCAGTGGGTGGACCGCATCC
>JAVSBS010015397.1:25309-44268 GCA_033124195.1 Coracias cyanogaster | reverse complement strand
GGGGAGTGGTCTGGGACCCCAGTGGGTGGACCGCATCCCTTGGTGGGCAGACCCTGGACATCTAGGGGGCGGATCACGACACCCATCATACAGTGAGCACAGTTGTACTCTTTGGGTTTCTCCTATTTACTGCATATTTTGATGTTGCTCTTCCAGTGGATATTTGTATACATTCTTACTGGTTTCACTGGGGATCACTGAAAGGGAGAAATGTGGACTCTGAAGCACAAAAAGACTGTTTCTGTTCAATATTTCTTTCTACTCTTATTCAAGTGTGGGTTTTTTTTTTTTCTTCTACATCCAAAGTTGTTTTATAAGTCTTTTATCTCAAATACTTAAACCCTTCTGAGATTTTCTTTCATTCTTTTCTTGGTCTATTCGATTATGTTTTATGTCTGTTTTCAAGGATAATTTTCATCTAAAAAAAAGCCATGGTGTCTTAGTATGAAACATGATTTATTTATTTTATTTTGAGTATTATTTTATTTTGGATAATATCATTTGTGAATTCAGTCACACACTGAGTGCACCTTCCCAGAATATTAATTTCCTAAAAACATGAGAACAAAGAGTGAGATGTACTGTACATTTTGATCGTGAGGGTAAGCCAATTCAGCAGAATGGAATATTGCTCCACAATTGGTGAATGTTCTCCTCACCCTCTACTCTGCCCTAGTAAGGCCACATGTAGAATATTGTGTGCATTTCTGGGCTCCCTGGTTCAGGAGGGACAGGGAGCTGCTGGAGAGAGTCCAGAGAAGGGCTACAAAAATCATTAGAGGAATGGAACATCTCCCTTATGAGGAGAGACTGAAGGACTTGGGACTTTTTAGTCTAGAGAAGAGAAAACTGAGAGGGGATCTTATTCATGCATACAAATACTTGAGGGGTGGCTGTCGAGGAGATGGGGCCAGTCTTTTTTGGTGGTGCCTGGTAACAGGACAAGAGGTAACAGGCACAAGCTTCAATATAGGAAGTTCCACTTAAACATAAGGAGGAAATTCTTTACTTTGAGGGTGGCAGAGCACTGGAACAGGCTGCCCAGAGAGGTTGTGGAGGCTCCTTCTCTGGAGACTTTCAAAACCCCTCTGGATGTGTTCCTGTGCGACCTGCTCTAGGTGATCCTGCTCTGGCAGGGGGGTTGGACTAGATGATCTCCAGACATCCCTTCCAACCCCTATGATTCTATGAATTGTAACTTTGTTTCTTCATGTTTACTGTATTTAGATCTAGAACAAAGCTTTTTACAGGAAAAATGCTGGACGGGTTATCAGAGATTTTAGGGTTGGGGGAAAGAGAGGAATTGCACAGTAATTTTCTTATGTGGGAACTAAGTATGTTAAATATTTCAATATTTGCTTTTAAAGCAAATTAGATCAAACAAATCACTTTACTTTTGATCTCTTTCAAAGGCTTCAGACACTTTTGTCATAGAATTTTGATTTTCTGGTGTTGTTGATGCCTTTACTTTTGACAGAAACAAAACAACCTCCCCAAAATTTCTATTTCTATGCAAAATACATAACTGAGGACTAGGGCTGTACTGACACCTATACTGCAGAACAAACACATTTACTTTGTTAAATAAAAGCAACCTTATTGATCCACAGTATGACTGCAACTGGATTGCAAGGTTAATGTGGACTTTTATTCACCGAGTGCCCCAGCATGTTCATTGTCCAGGTGCTAAAACCTCTATATTGAGTTGAAGGTTTTTACGACTCAAAGTTTGGTCTTGCTGGAGGTTGTGGGCTAACGTTCATGTGGCATGAAAATTGATTAGTTTGCAGTGTACAATGTGTGTACCAAGTCTGAACAAAAACGTTGTATTAAACGTTGTATCATTTTAACATCCTTCCATGTGATGAAAGGTTTGACGCTGCATTTCCATGAGAGCTGAGGGAGAACAGTAACTGGAATGACATGGGTGTGTACCAATGAACTGGGAGAAAAAAATTTACCCAGCAGAGCGCCATGCAAAGAGCTGTCTTTACTAGAACAAGGATCTACTGAGTGGCAGAAATCTGAGGTAGTGCTGTTTCAGATAAAAAGATAGAATAACAAATTGTGGATGACCTGTGCACGTGCAGTTCTGTCACCAAGAAGCAGGGACAGGCTCCTCATACAAATGCTTGTAGGTCACTTTGCTCAAACAGAAGTTTTCAATCCACTGCAAGGATTGGGCGTTTGTCATGCTCCAAAAATCCCAGGCCGTACAGGATATTATTTGAAACTAAAAATTACATGGAGAAGGCTTAGCCTTTATGTCAGTGTATGCTGCGATTTTTCAATAATGAAATTCTAAACTGTAACTTTAGTCAATCTTTCAAGTATTTTATTGGTTTTGGTATCTAGTCTTAAACTTCAGCTAAAGAAATTGAAGAAAACTGGCATAGGTTCTTTCAGGAACACTTTTAGCAATGTATATTCTTATTTTGATTTAATCTACAGGAATACTTTTATAAAAAATACATGTATTATATAGATACTTTATAAAATTATCTATTTTTATATAGAGCCAGAAGGGTGGTCTCATGGTTGGATGAAGGAATAGCTCATAATTCAGCTCAAATTTGTGACTTGTCGCATTACTTAATATCTTAAAAATTTAAAAAGTTCCACAGCTTGGTGTTCTCCATTTTTCAACCAGAGAATTAATTGAACTGACAAGGTATGAGGAAAGCATTATAAATCTTTTTCTAATGAACCTACATGTCTGAAGCTTAGGCCAAAAACTATAGCCAACTTTAATATAAGTTAGGTTTGACTTCATCCTGACGACGAGTTCACTAATGTTCTGTTGCAGACACTTCTTTTAAATTTGATAAAGTTGCATATAGTATTTTATCTACATATAGATCACAAGGATAACTATGCCATGCTAACCTTTGCAGTCTGTACAAGAGTATCTAAAAATCACAAGGTGGTTATGAGAAAATCTTTGGCAGAATGGCTGGCTAGTAGAATTCCAGCAAGAATTAATTTCCTTTCTTCTGCTAATATACAATCACAACAAATATTCAATCTTGGGGGTTTTTCCTCTTTTTTTTTTTTTTTTCCTTAGAAAGTGGTGGGTATAGCATTTTTACCTCTAAAGTTTAGACATGTTTTGAACTAAAGCATCCCAAGCAAACATGTTCAGTGTGGTGAGATGGGTTTGGGTTCTTTTTCTTCTTTTTTGCGAATAGCAGATGTCATAAATTACTGGCCGTACTTGAGTCAGTTGTTGTCAGTTTGACAAACAGTATGTAGTTATATGAAAATGTTTGCAGCTACTGAATGAAACCAGCTTATTTTCTTACCGTAAGGATTTTGAGGAAAATAGAGAAAGATAACTGCATCACTAGTGAGCTGTTGGCTTTGTATGGAACTAATTACTGCTTTTAAAATATAAAATATGGCACTTCTATGCCAAAGGACTTTTAATGCCAACAGTAAAAAAAATTCCATTTATGATTCAAAACCTATGTTGTTTCACTGCTGATGCCTTCAAATCTACTAGAAGCTATATCCTCACTTGTATTCAAGTAGCGAAATGGCAAATTTAATTTGTGCAAGATGGAAAGCAGACACATTAGATTTGACACTTGTGTCCTCAAAGTTTTTTTAATGGCATTATGTGAAATGAATAAAAATGTGCTGAATGTAGTATTTTATTTGGGATAGAGAAGGATGAAAGAGAAGTGATGGAAATCTATTAAATATTCAGCAACACTATTTAAGTGTATGCTAAATTCTTGGTCAGTTTTTGATAGTGGAAGTCCATAGCTTTACAGCTGTATTTGGTTTCAAAAGGCTAGGATTTTTCCTGAACATTTTATTGTCTACAGACGAATGACTTACAGCATCTTGATTTTCAGCCTTATGATTCAGAGTTTTGGGAAAAAGTCCTGCCCAATCCTGCTGAAATTCCCTCTATCTTCCCTTTGTGGAAATAAAAGATTGCATAGGGTTGTCTTCACCACGCTGTCTGCTCTGAGTGGCTGAAGAAATGCAGATGTGTTATCCCAAATGTTTCGTGAAACCATCAACAGCTAAGAAGCCCAAAATAGCAGTTTAAAGAATAGTTGGAGGGGAGCTGGAGGATTAATTCAGGGGAACATTCATATCTAGCACTGCAGAAAATACCAGGTTATTTTCAGGGGAAGAACAAAAGTCGTACCACAGCAGTTTACTATCAATAAAGAAAAGTCAAAAAGCGAGTTGTAACTCCATGGGCAAGAAAAGTTATGAGCAGAGAAGAAAAGTCAAGAGCAAAATATAAAACATTTTTAGATCTCTTCTCTTAGCACTTTTATTTTCTGTCTTTAGAAAAGTTTTCAGATCACGGAAGGTATTTCTTCTGTATTTTTTGTGATTCCTGAGCTTGCTTTTCTCAAGTTAGTTAGGCTGGTGTGAAGAAGAATGCTTCTTCTGGTTGGAAATATTTCATTTATTTTGTGCATATTAATCTTACAATGTCTGTACATACCATCCCTTACTCTTTTATTTTTTGTCCTGTTTGTCTTCCCATTCCTTTTTCTCACCCTCACTGCTCATTGTGGAAAAACAGCAATTACAAAACCCTGTGCACTTGTTTATTTTCTCATTTATGAAGTTATTTAACCACTGGAAGTTAACAGTTGCCCAACATTGCCTGTTGGAATGTGAAGTGCGTCTTTCCCTGACAATGTAGTAAACCCTTCTTGACTGAGATGAAGAGTGTACAGGAAAAGAAGAGTTTCAGTAGTATTTGGATTCATTTCCATTGAGTTTACAATACTGACAATTTTCTCCTAGCTACCATGCCTTTCATTAAGAGTAGTTTAAATTTAGGAGAATTATTAGAGAGGTTTCCTAATTACCAGAGCTTAATTCAGATAATTAAGGTCAAACTCGTTAACAAAAACCCTGGAAAAAAAAAAGAAAAAAGAAAAAATGCAACTGAATAATCTGCTGTTTAAACTCCAGAATTTAGTTTCCAAAATTATTTTTTTTTATATCGTTATGCAGTGCCATGAAAATCAATCACACTTCCTCTGTACTTTCTCCCTGCTGATATAGTTGGGGTTGAACAGAACAATTTCTTTATTAAACTAACTAAAAAGCCAGTCTGTATCAAAGTAATTTTTGTATGCTGTGACTGTTTAGTGTCAAGAACAAAACCCAGAAGCATTTCAGCACTGAGTGTTGTTAGGCTCTCACTCCAATCCCAAAGTCACATCGAATGCGAGCACTACTCTTTTGTGAGTGAGTTTGGTTTGAGGGCTGCTACTATAACTTCTAGTTGTCAAGGTCTAAAATTCTCAGGAGAGGAAATAGCAGTAAACAATGTAAAGTCAAATAGATGCCCTGGGTGCTTTGCTGTAATGAATATCGAGAAGAAACATAGTTAAACAGTTCCCAAATCCACTTTATGCACTGGTGACCTGCTTTTTTTCCTCGGAGATGTTTACTTACTAGGCATACACCATGGTCTGAATCCATTTCCCTGCCAACATAAATAAAGCTGCAAAGTCTATTTAAATTAAATAGGTAACAATAATGGTATTTCTTTGTTTCAAAACCGCAGAGAGCTTCAGAAATTGAATTTTTATAGTGCTGGCTAACAAACCAGTTTAGTACATCTATAATCTTAAATTTAGAAATGACAGGAGGTTTTTTTGCTTGCATTTCTATGTTGTTGATGAAACCAAGGCATTTGCCCTTTTGAAAGATGATCAGGTGTGTAAATCTAGTTACCCAACAAAAATGCTAGCAGATGTGCATGCTGATACCAGTTGGGCTGCAAGAAAATATCTTTCAGAGAGACAATTTTTCTGTTAATATTAGAGTTCTGGTTTTCACATGAAGACATTTAGCATATTCCCATAGGTCATATTTGTCCTCATGTCTATTCATATAAATACAAATCGCTTCTTACCCTTTAGGATGATGTCACAAGTGATATTTATTATCTAACATTAGGAAGTGACTTATTTTGGCCATAAGTGGGAGAGAGAATTGCAGTTTTCTGCCCTGTGGTTTCATACCTGGAAGAGGTTGAGAATCAATGGACCAGACCCACAAAAGCACTTATTAATGTGACCAGACCTGTGCTTATACAAATTCACATTTCAACAGCTATCTGGGGATGTCTCTTTGCACTCAATAAATAGTACCTATTCCATGTCTATTTTTACTTTCATTAGTCTGTGCATACTGCACTCTACATTCACACCCTATGCTGAATATGTAATTAATAACTAATTTATTCTTAAGTTTTTAAATGTCAATCATTACTGTACTATTTACATTTTTCAACAAGATTTAATGTGTTTACTCAATGGAGAAAAATGATATTTCACCAACTGGGAAATTGGAGACCAGGGAGAATGAAGGTGAAACTGTCAATGCTGAGCATGTACGAACAATTCTTTTTTTTCAATCCCTGGGCCTTATAGGTTTCATTACATGAAAGTAGGTTTCCACAAAAGCAGCTCTTGGGGTTGAGAATGCTCACCTACCATATTCTAATCTCTCTGCAAAGTGTAGAATTATTGTATTTGTTTTATTTATTTAAAACAAAAAAACCCCAACATATGAAGACACAGAGGGAACTGAACTGCTTGCGCGTGTTTCCCTGTCAGGGGCTACAAACAGACCTAGCAGTACTGGAGAAGATGATACTGGACTGGACAGCAAGGTGCCCCAGGGCGCATTGCCCAGCATCTGCTGGACCAGACACCCTGTCACATCAGAAGGGAGCTCCAGATGGAGGATTCTCTCATTCTCAGGTTGTATAGGCTGCCTGGTGCCTCTGCCCAGGCTGGGACTGGAAATGATGTTGTCCTTCCTGGTGAGAGATGTGCTCTGGTTGAGACACTGAGCCATGTAGCCACCATGCAGAGGAGCTGTAAGAGACAGTGTGCAGCCTATGGAGATGAGCAGGGTTTTTGCAGGGACCACACAGGACAAAAGCACAAACCCCCTGTTTCAGGGAAGGAGGGATCGCTGCACCTTAATGAGTGGAGGCTGGAGACTCCTAAGATGGGGGAGGTTGGAAACTTGTGATTTCTAGGAGGAAGGCTCTTTATCTATTTGCAGAGGCACCATTACAGAATAGATGTAGAACCATGGTCACAGGTGAAGGGGAACCAGTTCCCTCTGGGGAGACATCAGCTGAGCCAGAACCCCTGAAAAGCACTAATAGGAAATGCTTTGTGCAGTGTGTCTGCTTCCTCTCTGCATACAACCTGGACCTTTATGTTATATGAGACTTTTGAAAACAAATTCCACATTTCTTCCTTACTAGTGAACTTTTCAGTTTGAACTGTACTCACTTATGACACAAAATACGTAACAGAAAATCTGAAATGCACGTAACCATCCTCACGACTGAACCTTGTAATTGTTGAGGCCCTTTCTTTGACCTGTTGATTGCTTTTTGAGCTATCTTTGAAGTATCAAGGGTTTGTTTGTCCATTTGCGCTGATGTGCATCATCATTTTCATCCTTCTTATCTTCATATTGATACTTATCTGAGATGTTTTCAGGCAGAATAACAGATTCAATCTCCTTTATCCAGAAGAACAGTTAATATTTTCTCCAAAGGTTGCACATATTCATAAAGTATCCTAACATTGCAGGACCAAAGGGCATCCTCTTAGAACAGTTGTCTGTGGCAAATGACTGTTTTATTTTGATTGCACATGCACACTGCCTCAATTTGTTAAAGTTTTGGTAATTCCTAGATCCTGAAAACGTTGTTTTTTCCTTCTGTGTTGTCTTATACATCTGTGTTTTGTCAGTTCTTCTGACATCAGTGCTACTGCAAGCATTCTTTCTCATTTTTTGTGGTTGAATAAAATGTCCCTGGGTGGTGGATCCATGCTTAATTCAGACTGTTATAACTTAACAGCATTATTATGAACTAGTGCTCAGCTCTAAAAGCTTTCTCATTAATTCTTACTAATTTGTTTTTGAGGGCTAATGGTTATATGTCTAGCCATAAACATCGAAGCAATCTGGTTGAACTCAACCATTAAACTTCAGCTCATTTATCACATCTCCTGTCCTATGTCCAGTAAAAATAGTTTTATTATGTATAATCACCTATTGGTAACACTTACAAGGGAGTTAGCACGGTTACTCCTCTTAGTAACACAGCCTGGATAACAGCAGAGAGGAATGCAAGAGCAAACAGTGCATGTGAATGGAATACCCAAAACTGCCTCAGAGGATGTTTGCTCAAAACTGGGTAGTCCTAAAGCAGTGATTAAGAAGAATGAAGTTTGCTTAACAGGACTATCAACTGGTTTAAATGGTAACCAGGGAGCTACCTAGAGACTTTTGGGAGCTTAAAAAAAAAAAGAGAAAACAGCTTAAAAAGAAGTGTGAAAACTTGCTACCAGGAAATGGGAATAGAGAAGCATGAAAATGGGGTTTGCCAGTGCTGGAGGTTACGCCACCAGCATCACAGACTGTGTTCAGGATGGTGCATCTTCCCTGATGGAGGCTGTGGGTATCCAGCACTGCTGGGACGCAGCTTGGGGATTAATACCTGGCTCTGGGAGATCTTGTCCAGTGCCTGCAAATTATTCAAATGGAAAAAGCAGGACAGGTGCGTACAGAGCTGGACCCCCCCCATTCTCCTGCTTGTAAATAGAAACCTGCACCCCAGAAGAGGGAGATCCTTGTACACTGCCTGTGAGTAGGTTGTGTGAGTGCAGGCACTGGTGTAACGTGGCCATGGGGATTAGAAATTTGGGGACTTAGCAGGGGAAGGCTGTTCAGAAAATTGTAAGTATTTGCTATCATTTTGTATGTGTCTGGTATTGTGGTTTATCTGTTGTTTTGCTGATATTGATTCTGAATGTATAGCTCACTGATTGCCAGTTAATTACGTACCATTAAGAAATCAATAAACCACTTCAACCCTGATTTCATTTACACCATGTGACTTGGCCAATTTTTTCCTGCAACAACACTGTATGTAAAATTCAAGGAAAATAATATCTCCAGAAAATACAAAATGGATGCCTACTTTATTTAGCACATCACTTTCGATCACATGGGTTTTTAGCGTGATGTCTCAGGCTAGTGTGTTTTGAGAGCAACACGGGCTTTGTTCATCTGCTGATCCTGTTGTTTTGGTGTGTGTAGTTGGCTCCAATAACTTCCTCAGTGTGGCTATTTTCATAAAACCAGTATAAAATAACCATAATCTTTTTTCCATTTAGAAGTTTTGATCTTAATCAAAAATATAATCTTTCATAGTATTTTAGCGTTTGTTGTCTTGTGCTTCAACAAAATTTCCATTAAAACTTCAAGTACCTCTTTGGATTGGAAAGCACATCTGGGAACATGCTGTACTGATCACTCTCTGTTGATAGCCATAATCGCTTTCTGCAACATCTCCGTCTAAGCCATAGCTCTGGCAATCACAGTCTATGTGTTGTCTGAAAGTGGCCTATATAAAAAAAAAAGAAAAAAATTAAAATCCTGTTGGAATTTATAGTACCTGATGATAGACTTTGCACTTTTAGCAGATGAAACACAGTGCTCCACACCCATCATGTCTGTCTCTGTATCCAATTTGCATATCACACATTAATGAAATGGAAAAGTGTTTTGCCAGTCAAGTTTACATATAAAGGCCAAAGAACAAGGAAGACATTAAAAAAGTATTTTCCCTCTGAGTATATATGCTATTTTCAAATACTCAGGGCTTAGAATTACAGAATTAATGCCTATTTTATGGCTGCTAGTGGCCTTGTGCTTTGTGTTTCAGCTTCATAACTCTCATTCATGCTGTGAACTTTTTCTCCGGTGGACTGGTATTCAGAGATCCCTCTGTAACAGTGCTGCATAGAGAACTACTTCATTAGATCTGTCAGTTCTGGCTCTAAATGAGTGCCTTGAAAATGAATTCCACTCTTAACAAAATGCTTTTAGATATGTAGTTCATAAGGACTGTTTCTGCAGGTGAGGAAAGCTAAAGGCATTGACACATGCATGTTTTGCTGTCTCTAGCTAATGACTTGTAAAGGATGAGAAGATGAGAATTCTAACATTCATTGCCAGTGATAAATTATACCCATTAAATAATTTCAATAAAGTGTTTCAACTTATGGAAAACCTTTCTCACACAATACGGGGATAATTTTTGATTGATAAAAGCTCATGTTGCTCATCTGCAGGCTGTGACTTCAGAGTAAACTAAGAAATTAGAGGAGCAAGATCTTGAAGGAGAAGCAGCGTTCAATGCTTGTTAGAAGTATATATGGGGAAAAAAAAATAAGCAAGCCTTGGAATGGTTGTTGAAATAGAGCAAAACATTTAGAGTTAAAATATTGTAAGCTGGAATTACAGCAATGTGGATGCTCTAATTTTGCTTACCATTTACATTTTAGCTAGTGGAAGGCATCTTCCTAAAAAGGTTGCAGATTATTTTGAAAATTGAGAACAATATATGCAGGTGAATTGTCAGCAAGGTATTTTCCCCCACTGCAAACCTTCAGATTTGCTTTAATAGCATTCTGCCCAGAAAATCAGCTTCACTCTGGATAGTGTAGCATTGGCATGTACTAAGAAAAACTCTCCCATGTTTAATTTTATGAACTCAACAGGCTACTTCTTGTGAATCGGCAGGTTAACCTATAATCAGGAGCACTTAGAAGTTTTTTCCATAATTAGGTATTTTGTGACCAATGTGGTGACTGGTCCATTCTTATATCCCACATCACAAACTCAGCACAACCTTTTATACTGATGGGCAAAACGATCTGGAGCTCCACAGGTTATGGAAGGAGAATTGCCCTTCCGTTTCAGTGACTCTGGGAATAAATTCAGGCTCGAGACAGGCTGGTGGATAGTTATACAAAGAAGGCTTGAAGTTTGTAGTCAGGTCTGCCCAATAATTTCTGAAACAGTTCACAAACAGAGCTTGTGCACAGTGCCACGTGGGCTCCCTGCAGTTTCTGGGGGCAACACAGAGAAGTCTGCATGTTGATAGATGTTGTATTCATCTTGGCAGGAGCTATTCAAACTTAGGTATTTGTATAAACTATGAGTGTTTTCTATAGCGCTAATAAATGGTTGTTATGGCTCAATACAGATGGCATCAGTACTTGGTTATGGGCTTATGAAATGCATATATGTATTTCCATAGATAACATTTCTCAGAGTTTAACGAACTATTAGAAAGAGCATTATGGAAGATTTGTATGCCACGTACATATTTCTGAGACCTGAATTCTGCCCTTGGGGAATTGACACTGCTACTGCTCAAAGGAGAAGCTATCAAGGGAAAAAAATATTGAAAATCTAAACACGAGCAAATAAGAGATGTTTTATTTCCCCTTCCCTCTTTTCCATTTGCAAAAGATTGGAAAATAACTGATATTGCAGCCGTAGTGGCAGAAGCCACTGAGAAGAAAAAAGGATCTGAGAAAAAGCAAATAATATTAGTGCTTTGCTTTGTATTATATCTCCATCCTAACCTGCAGGAATTACAGTTAGTATTGTGGTTCTGACAATGGCAGGGTTGTTTCTTTTCCTAGATGAATGTTGTTTTTCTTTCAGTTGTTGTTACAGGCTATAAATTGCATATGTTTGCAAATTTTCTAGAAGGTACTGCCAGAGAAACTGGAAATGAATTTTTATATTGCAGGTAATTGCTATTATTTTGGATTTCCTTGCCCTATAAGCTGAGTAGATTCTAGATCCTATATATGAATATCTTTTATATTTAGAAATTCATTCTTACCATGTCCCTAGAAGACAGACAAAGAACATGCAAGAGAAGAATAATTTACTCCATATTCAGTTAGGTGGGAACTTCGAATTTTCATGAGAATATTTCTTCCCATTTCAAACATTATATCAAAAGGCCTTGGTTCTTTGTATTTGTCATTTGGTCAATACAGGTTATTTCTCATTCTGAATGTTTGTGTGTTGAGAACTCATACGTTTGTGTTATAAAATGTGAAGGTTTTTTTTATCATAATTACTTGGTGGTTTGCAATATTAGAGCAATGCGGTCAAAGTATATATTTTCCTGAGGTACAGCTATTGCCACAAGAGATCTACAGTAAATGGATTTTGTAGCAGGACCTCGATGTTTCTTGCCATATGTAGCAATATTCTTTATTGTCAGCCCTTAGTTATGGTTTACTGCTCACAAATTTGGAATTAGTCAGCACCTCATTGGAAGCCTTGATTCAGGAATTGCAAGTGGGAATCTGGATGATGCGTTGCTGGTTTTAAAGAGCCTTTGCACAAATGCAGGAGTTTATCAGCACAATCTGATTAGAAGATTTAGGATGTAAGAAGAAAAGTCAGATGCCTGACATGGAAAGGAAATACCCAAGAAAAAGAGCTGTGACTGAGGTAATTTTAAGTACACTTCTTACTGGTTTAGTTACTGAAAGGAAAACTTTTTTTTTTTTTTGCTGGCAGCCTTGTCAGCTTCCACGTTAAATAACCCTCCAGTACTCTGTTCCAATCCACCCTGTAGATTTAAACCCAATGTGAATAAATAAATGGCAAGTCAGATGGTATCTCTTTTAATCCAGGGTGCTAGAAATAGAGACACGACTTTTAATGCAGGCGCAGGCACAGCCCCCGGCCAAAAAGGCTATATCAACTCCTGCTGCTTTTTTTCTCCCCCTGCCCCTCTTTCCCATGAATAAAGTCATGATGGAAATTGTGCCACAGCTACATCTTCACTTGGTTGATTTGTGCTTTTTTGGCTGCTACAGATTAATTCTGGGATGCAGACAGAAAGCTCATCCCAAATTAACGTTGCTAACCTATGTGTTATACCACAAGCTCAGAAAATGTGTGACAAAATGGTGCCAAAGAATTCACTATTATTTTAGGCCGTAAAGTTATTACAAATCTGATGATAAATATTTAGTTACAAATCTCCAAAAGCACCTCAAATCTATGTTTAAAAATATACAACGTGAAGACCTGACACCTGTCATCTACAGGTCAGTATCCCTTCTGGGTGGTGGATATCTGCAGAGTCCAGCTTAGCAAGCCCACCAAGAACTTGATTTAATAGCTTTTCATTTTTACATGTGGGTAGTAGTTGCTGATGCTGAAATGATGTTTCCAAAACTGCTGTCATTTCAACGTTAGCCTGCATTATGATAAGGGTACATGATATTTATAGCTACGATATTCTCTATATGTGTAATATGTAATGTATGTTTGTATAGACAATATAGTATCTCACTAATACATACATAAAATATTGCATGTGAACATGTCTGTGGCAGATGTGTTGGAAAGGTTAAGCCTGCTTATAAGGCTGGCATATAATTATTTTTATTCTGAATATATCATAGTGTTATAGGAGAGCCTATAGGGATCCAATGACTGTGTGGAGCATGGCAGTATCCTTGGTATAGTATAAAACTGCTTCTTGAGATTTCTGCAACTTGAAATAACCAGTTAATGTTTCTGAACACCAAACAACTACACAAGAAACATCCGGAAGGCCAGACATTAGAAAATCCCTTTGATCCACCTTCGCTTCTTGTAAGTCTTAGCTCAATGATATTGGCGCCTGTGAAAGCAGGGCCGTAGCTAGACCACTGTTGAAAAACAGATTTAAAGGACTCTTAACAGCAAGAAAATAAAATACTTATCTTCCAGGGGGGATGATGGAGTTTTCTTTTTCTGTTGCTCCTTCGCTTTTTTTTTTGTAGGTATGGAGATTGTATGGTAAGTGAGGTGAGTGGGTGTGTTGCTGTGCAAAGCACCATGTCCTTTACTTGACTGTACTTGTGATCTGCCCTTGAGTCGCAGCCGACTTTCCAAGACCCTTCCTTTCCAAGGGCAATGGAGTCTGAATTCCCCACAGCACTGCTGTTGTGCTTTTACTGGGACCTTGGCAGCAATGCTGCACATATAATGAACTTAGGGTCAAATTGCAAACTCCTTATGAAACTAGGCTACACTAGTTGCATTGCATTGTGAGTAGTTAGCTGGAGAAGAACATTTTGAAGAGTTCTTGCTTTAATGTTTTTCTTTCTTGGCATGAGGTCCCAATCCTTGCCCCAACTGCCAATTTTCAGGTACAAGTCCTTTTCTGCATTTTGGGATCTAATTCTGAAGAGCACACAGATAAACACATACGGTATATTCACATATCTGTTGAAAATAGATTTTTAAGTTAATTAGCAGATGGCTTTTCAATTCCTCTGAAGTGCCTGATTTAGCAACTTTGCATTCATGTGAATGATCCCATTGACTTCAGTGGGAGTCTGTATGAAAGGCTGGATGCTCAGGAGCCTTTTGCTAGCAGCTGGCAAAACTTAGGAGGGTATTTCCTCCAGTCTTTGCTGCAGATATGAGAATAAAAAGATATCTAAAATCCAAGAAGCAACATACTAGAAGTCTCTCTACCTTCCTAAGCTCGTTGTCTCTGTCAGCCTATTGTCTGCTGTTAAGAATGAGGCTGCTGGCATTAGAGAAGCACAAAAAAAGCAACGAAACACTTGTGGGCTTTACCAGCGGTAGACCTGTGAATTAGGGCAGGATGTTGACTCTGGTATCTTTTTCTTTTTCCTCTTTAGAAGCCTCAGGCCCCCTTTGGGAGCACTGTCTATATGCTATTAAGCAGTAAAAGCATATGTTAATAGCATCTTACTTTTTGATCCTCGGAGAGATTGACAAGTTCCATCTGGCATATGCAGAAGTGCTATAGTGTGGGAGAAATTGGAAGTAGAAAGACAGGGGGAAGGGAATGACTTTTTTAGAGTTGCAGTCCTTGCATCCCAGGACCTGCCAAAGTGGCCGTCTTGTTCTTCATGGGCTCCAGCCAGAGAAGCGCCTGCCCAAACTTACAGAATTGCTCCTCTCTTTCAACATCACAGGCATAATGCTGCCTGTGTCAGAGCTGCAGGCAAACTTAAATAGCTGTAGATAGAGAAAGGAACAAAGTGAAGGTGTCTTTTGAAGCCCAGAAACCACTTTGAATAATTTAGGGATCTTCCTTATCATCCTACTGTTTTCGTTGGCAGTTTAGATGTACAGATTCAGTGGTTTAGTTTGTCAGAAAGAAGGCAGAGGTTGGGTGAATGAAAGAGCTCAAGTTTGGTTTTGGCTGCAGTTCATTATTCACAGCCTCTTTCTCCCCCTGATGGAAATAACCAGATTTTTCTGAAGATTTTAGATATTTATGAGTGATAAAGGGCACTTAATATGAAGTTGGTGATGCTTTGGTTTTGTTCCACAACCCCCCCCCCCCCCCCCAATGTGTTTATTGCTATGGTGCTGAGCTCTCAGCAAGTAAGTTTATGGCTGTAGATTTGCATTCTGCATTTTTATGCAAATGTCTCATTTCTTGCAAAATACCTTTACATACAGGGTGTATTTTGTATCTAAAATTAATAATCTGTCTTTTACCAAACAAAGTGAGAAAGATTTTGGAAAAAAGGTGCACAGAGGTTTGAAATATTCATGAAGGTCTAAAAATGACTGCTGAGTTTTGTTTACTATAGATTGCACTGGCTTTCATGGAGACAAGAATTGACTTTTAAAAGAGAAACCCAAATCCCTCCAAACGCTTCATTTTGGGAAGGAGGGGGGAACCGACACTGTCTGATGATTTGTTTTCATGAGATGTCTGCATTAGCTCTCAAATTACAGAGCTGATTTGATGGAAAATTGCAAGAGGCTGCTCATTTGTGACTGACCCTGCCATCTAACAAGAAGCTAGACCTTAGGCATAATTGGGTTGATGCTGATTTGATCGCGCACAAAAAAAGCTTAAAATAAGTCTTAGATCTGCAGAAGCAAGGCCGTGCTCCATCCTTAAATTGCCCCTTTTGTTGGTTGTCACACAGTTTTGCTGCACCAGATGACTGCTTATTGGAAATCATATACCTCGTTCAGTAGAATGAGGATAAAGTTATTTTGATTGATGCTTTGTGCAACTATATTTTGTATGCATGTTTTCAGAAAGCAGTATTTGCCCAACATCCTATCCCAAGAAATGCCATACACATTACACTGTGTAACTTGAGTGGAAGTAATAAATCTAGGGAGATTAGACTCCCTGATAACTTCTCACTCACACATTATAAGTAGCCATCCATTAATAACAGGTAAAATATCAGATTTGGCTAATGAAGGTAATGTGAGTCTTGAATAATTTCTGGGGAAAAGAAGTTATGGATTTGTTTCCTTTTTCACTGGAAATCCAAGAATGCGTGAGACTATGAGCAGGGAGTTTGTCTGGGAAGGAAACGCAGTGCTTACTTCACTGTGTATCTGTACACATCTTGGAAGACAGATCTCGATATCCTATGCTATTGCACATATATGAAGGCATCCAGCATAATCTAGGGTGTCTGGAAGACTTGTGGGAGCAGGGCTGGTTTATAGAGCAGAGAATGAGTGAGGACTGGGAAATTTGTGAGATGTGTTAATTCGGCACCTCTCCAAGCTAGTCTTCACTGCTCCTGTGGAGCACGGCCAGACAATTAAACTGCCTCCACTCAGCCACTGGCTCCTTCTTGGACGCCCATGTAGATGCCAAGGATTGTAATTTGCAACTGCCTATACAGGTGAAAATTTTATCCAAACACCCTGCTGCCTAAGGACGTAGATTTCATGCTTCTGAAAAGGTTCTTAACTATTTGGGAAGCTCACTTCTTGTGCTAAAAATGGGCTTGTGGAAAGACCTTTTCCATGAGGTTGAGAGTGTTTTGCTCAGAGATTTGATTAGAGGTGTATGCAAACAAAACTTTTCTCTAAACCTAAACAGATATTTTAAACAGCTATTATTCTGAGGCCTTATGTATTGCAATGGAAAAGATTTTTTTTTTTCTCCCAACATCTCAAACAATGCTGCAAATAAGTTTCAAGTCTATTTTATCATAGTTGCAGCAAGCATTGCTCTGTTTGTGACAGACTCCTCCCTTTGATAAGGGAGTAAATTTTCATGGCTGAGTCAAGCCCTCTGAAAATAAGGGCTTACAATGAATAAAATGCTGATGTACTGTACCCCTTTAATTACCATAGTTCTAAAACAGCATAGTTATAACATGTAATTAAATTTCATTGTATAAATGGAACATGGGCTGTGGTAGGCACATCTTTCATCTTTTGATGTATAATGACATTCAAAATATTCTCTAGTACTCAGTTGATAAACAACATGAAGAGTCAGGGTCTACGGAGTAGCTTGTTTGATTTTAAATTTGTAAGATTGGCACGTGGTCTCTTTTGACGATACTGCATTCTGATGTGATCCATTTATCTAATGTCATTAACAGTACATGCTGAAATGTACAATTAAGCTTGAAACTGTCAATGTCAGTGGCTGTTAAAAAAGGGTTGATAAAAATGAGAAGAGGAACTGCTGTTTTGTAATAAGCATCTGTGTTGCTTTTAAGTCAAGAAAAAAATCAATGAATTTCAATATATTGCTGTCTTCATTGCCAATGTAATTCAATAAATATGTTAATTCACTTTTCTGAACATTGAACGGAGTTGAGAGCTTTTTGTGTCATTTATTTTTGTCAGTTCTGTTTTTCATCATTTTTTTGTTTGTTTTAGTTAGACTTCCAGCTTAAGTCTAGTAATAAAAACGCTATTAAATTGAAGTAGAGAGTAAATATTCTGTATCTCAGATTTTTAACAAATGTGGATTTTTTCTTTGTTTGTTATCTTTGAAAAAGCAAGCTAGCAAAGAGTGAATGTGTGCTTTTATCATTAACAATTCTCTTCTTGCTAAAGCAAGAAAGGAGCACTTTGAGGTTCGACAAACCATACATTTGTCAGTCCACATGCAAATCTCAGTGCAAGAATTTCTTCCTGACATTGCTGGTCTTCACCATGAAACACGATAGATAGACTCGATATATTTTAATCCTATTTAGGAATTTTCATGTTCTGTACTTGTACGAATCAGATCTGAGGCATTTCTTTAAGAACTCTTTGACATAATACCATTATTTGGTACTGAATTATATAAACTGATGTGAGAAATACCTGTACTTAGCTCTCTCTACAAGTGTTCCCTTATTTTGTAAGTTACATCTATTTTCTAAAGAGAGCATTAAAATATTGTTAAGTGCAACCATATAGGACAAACACAGAAACGATGCTAACTACTGTAACAACCTTTGCTTTCGTGGTTTCCAGAAAGACTAATAGGTGTGCAAATACTGGTAAGGAGCTGCCTACCTGTGAGTGTGCAGAGCTACAAGCTCCTGTGTGTCTTGCCATCAGCTCAGTTGCTGTATTTGGGAAAAGACCAAGAGGTGATGGCTGAATAAGTAGGAAAGAGAACGTGTGTTAGACGCACAGAATACTCTTAGGAGCATCTACACTTTAGACATTTCTTCTAGCATGTAAAATCTGTTGAGACGACGTTGTTGTTGCATCAGAGTTCTTCTGATTCTTATATCGTAATGCTGTCCTGATTAATCTTCTAAATAAGAGCCAAGAAACTTAATGTAATTATCAGAATTATATATTTTTATATGCATTCTTTTGCCTAGTTTAATGGCTGTGGCTTCTCAGACCATGTGTTACTAAAATACTGTCTGGAAGTAGTTACTCAAAATGTAGCCTTGTAAATGGACAGGGGACATACAAACAAAGCTTCAGTTCATAAAATTACCCTTCACCAGTTAATATTCCAGGTCATAAAGCAGCAACAGATTTGCCAGCTGGACTGCTTTCATACCAATGAAGGTTTTTATGGAGACAATCCTATCAGCTGTAATTAAAATTTTGCATCTTTCTTTCTAATATATCTACTTTCCATTTATGTTTCATATCTTATTGCATTTTCTGGGAAATTTATTAACATGTTGATTATACTGTTTTATTTTAAGTTAAATTGTACATCTTTATGGGGCACAGGTGCTATTTTGATAAACATACAATGCATAATGATAAAATCAGGGTATTTAGGATATCTATAAGCTCAAACATTCACCATTTCTTTGTGTTGGGTACATTTCAAATCT
>JAVSBS010015397.1:5550-25209 GCA_033124195.1 Coracias cyanogaster | reverse complement strand
AAGGTTTTTATGGAGACAATCCTATGGCACTGTTAATACTTTGCCTTGATTTTTATAAGATTGTTGTTAACTGAGATGAGTAATCACAGGCAAAAACTGAAATTATTGTAACTGAAGTGAAACCTATTTAGGAACTTGATGCTGAATATCCATCCCAGTTTCCTGAAAGAACTGGCACACCAACCGGTAGGTCTGGCAGCAAGTGTTGTAAACACAGCAACAGAGAGTGGAGAGAAGATAGCACCGCTTATGTTTAAGAAGCCAAAGAGTGTGAGCATGGCAACTGCAAGCCGGTAAATCCGAGCTGAGTTAAATGAGATGACAACATTATAAACCTACCCAAGATGCATCATCCTAGTGGCCTGAAAAGGTTTGCTTTATTTTGTCATGGTTTATTTTTGAAGAACTAAATTTCTGGACAGAAAATGGTGGCAATGGCGTCAACTGGACATCAGTAAAGTACTTGGTTGGTCTGTCTAAGAAACTTCTATTTAAATTTCAGAGTACAGAGACTACAAAAGCAATTGTTAATGAATACAATGTCTTAGAATATGGCAGTGGGTAGTATTGATGAGAAGTACTTGGACTGAGCTTTAAAAGAATTTCTGAAGAATTGATTTTGTAAAAGATCTCACTTTGTATTTTTATCAGTGACTTTAAAACAAATATTAAGATAGGGCTGACAGAAAACTGAGCTACTTTCTTGATAAAGAGATGAGGAATATTACACTGAAATGAATGTGCAGCTCTCAGAAGTAGAATGCTGGAGTCATATGAAAGGTCATACAGTCAAGAACTAAAAGCTTGACTATTAGAACATTCTCAGCTGGAAATGGCAGAGGAGAAGGGCTTGAATGCATTTTTTCAATTGCTTGCGTATCCTTACCACGATGTCACTGTGAAAGACTATGGACAATTTTAGTAGGCATCTATCTAGGATACTGAGGAAGATATAAAGAAGTAGCAGTGCACACAGCCTTAACAAGATGCTGTCTGGAATACTCACATGGTCATTTTCTTTCAAATGTCTTTAAGAAGGTTTGGTTGAAATGAGTGTGTGCAGAGGAAAGATGGGTAAGATGAGAGAGTGAAGTCTCTCATCAGTGAGGAAACTAGAGGAGGACATGCTATTTAGCCTTGCAGATTAAACCAGAGAGATGATACCTAATACCTGATGATGCAGCTGATATGTCAATGTAGGTTATTGATAAAATACCAGGGAGAGAAAAGGGCTGTTTAAGTAAAGGCCATTGTTAGCATAACAGATAGGTACTAATGACTTGTGGGTAGGTTCAGAATCAGACCTAGAGGATCTTTCCAAGACTTTAGGCTCTGGAGCTACCTTCTAGAGAGGAACTTTGAAGGAAAAAGTGAGAAATGTGTTGAAGATGAAGTTTTAGATATTTTTTTTATCAGAGGAATCATGTGATGTGCAACACATATTGGAGGAAATTCCTTTAATTTTTCTTATCCTATACTTGGCTTTAAACTCAGTTCTTACACTGTCCTTTATGGAAAATTGCGTTTCTGTTAATGGTGTGAGATACTTGTGAGATGCATAGGCGTTTAAAAGAAAAAAATCTGGAGACAATCAATATCCACTGCACTTATGCTATGTTCCTAAAAGTATGGGGCTATATGGGCTACAGAAATGACCAGGGCCTACTGTCTGGCCCAGCATCTGAGCAGTATAGAGTGGTCCATCTGTAGTCGACAGCCAGACAGCTATGTACTGCCTCCTGTAGAGTGCATCAGGTAGCTCAGGAACTAACCCTATGGTTAGTGTGGAAGAGTATTAGTTGGGACAAAAACATGCCAAAGCCCTTTCTAACATGTTACTGATGCAGACCAAATGCCAGTGCCCAGGAGGTTCTGTAGCATGGTTTAGTTTACTAGTGCATATGGAGTTCTTGGGCTGTCTCTTAGACTGGGACTGTGGCTTGATGAGCACATGAATCATAAATTGTATTTATGTTATCTCTGATGTAAAGCGATAGATCCAATATTAATCTACTGTTGAATGAAACAAACTTTAAAAACCCAGTTTGGTAAAAAGCTACTGAATAATGTTTTGGGGATCTTCAATTTGGAAAAATATGTTTGGGATCTTATCAATGTTTATGGGATCTTATCAATGTTTATAGATATCTAAAGGGTGGGTGTCAAGAGGATGGGACCTGTCTCTTTTCAGTGGTATCAGTGGTGGAAAATGGCTAATGGACACAAACTAGAACACAGGAAGCTCCACCTAAACACAAGGAAAAGCTTCTTTCCGTTGAGGGTGATGGAGCCCTGGAATGGGCTGCCCGTAGAGGCTGTGGAGTCTTTTTCTCTGGACACTCTCGAAACCTGCCTGGATGCAATCCTGGGCAACCTCTCTAGGTGAACCTGCCTTGGCACGGGGAGTTGGACTAGGTCTCCAGAGGTCACTTCCAAACTCTACCATTCTGTCATTTTCTTAGAAAGAATCAATTTCTGAAAGATTTTCACTGTTTGTGCTTGATTCCACTCTAATAAATGAATGAGAATCAATAATATACTGAAGTAAGACTTTGTAAGAGGTTGCTAATTTGAAAAATATAGGGGTTTTAAAATGTGAAATTTGTAAAATACACAGCAAATTTATAATCTCTGTTCAGACATGTAATTTGAGAATTTTTCTCATCTTGAATACAGGCTCAGAATGTATTAAGCTTATTTCTTATATAGGTTTTAATTACTTTTTCTGTTTTACCAGTTACTTTTATGTTCTTTGTGTTCATTTTCAAATAAGCACCTTTGCCCTTCTCCCTTATATCCCCCATGTTTGACAGAAGCTGGTTGTAACCATTCATAAGCCAACTTAAAGCTATCCTGCAGATTCCTTCTTGAAATTCTCCTCCATGAAGCACACAAAGTATGTTCAGGGAACTGGACTGTGCTTAGTATTGCTTGTCCTTCTGGCTGGTATTGTTCTTATCTATGTTATCTGTATTTGAATGCCAGAAATACTCATTTATGAATGTAATCTTCTTGGGGGAGAGTTTTTAAAATCACTATTTTATTTTATATAATATTAAATTATAATATATATATGCACATATAAAATTTAGTTATATGTAAATATATATAGGGATGAATTTTTGTTGTATGTTTGCATTTCAAACATATTCCCTGAAGAATTATTGAGGATGTTAGGCACTACCATGGGATCCATAATTAAAGCTACTGGTGTAAAAGACATACTGGAAGACTTGTGGATCTTATTTCAGTTGTTCCTTTCCTTTGGTTCTTAGTGCTATTTGATATATACCTGCTACCTTCAAGGACAGTACTGTACACAAATTTTTGACTTTGCGTATCATATGATCTATCTGCGATTTCTGCTTTCTTTTGATGCATTTCAGTTCTGATTTTACCATATTATGACATTTACCTATTCCCTGAAATGGATGCGCTGATGCCTTTTGTTAAATAAGTCTCAGGTTAAACAATACTATGAAGCTCATATTTTTAGTAATTTTTTTTTCTAAAAGAGATCATAATTTTTTTAACCATTATTTGAAATTGAGGCTATTATTTGAAGGAATGTCCTTATGTTCTGTATTTCATGTTCACTTGCTGGGTCAAATGCTCAGACCAATGGATCCTGTTAAATCAAGAAGAAACACTTGATATATAAGTATAGTGCATCCAACTCAATCAGCTGTAGCAAGTACTTCTCTCTGAAGTCAGAGAATGTAAAAATTAACTGTTAGATATTGACTATGATAGAAATCACAGGAAACCAGTTCTAAGAATAAAAATAAGATGTGAAAATATATTTGAATACACTTAAATAACTATATTTAAGAACACCCTCCTTAATTCTAGGAAATTAACAGTCATTCTATTCATTTGGAATAGAAATGCCTTCAACCTTTTAGGGAAAGCAAGAGCAAATTACAGCCAAATTTTCATTTCACAAGTCATCTTCATCCAGGATAAGCCAGGGCCCCAAGGTCAATTCTTCAATTTGGTATCCTATTTCCATAATGTTATTCTGCAGTGTACTTTCATTATTACTGGAGCAGTGCTCGCTTTCCTATTAGTTTTATAAATGGCTATGTTAATGCCTTTTTGCAGACAAAACCACCTTTTGTTAATATCCCAGTGGATTTCTTAAGGATTAAAATATATTTTTAAGCAGCTATTGGTTCTATTTATATTTTTCCATTGATGATTAGCCCTTGTCACCTACCCAAAAGTTGCATTGTTCAAGCAGAGATCGAAGCAGTTTTTAAGATGTGTCAAGTGATTGGTTTGACTGACAGAAAAGAAATCATTAGAAGCTGAAAATTTCAAGAATCTTTGTAAAATTTATTAATATCTAAAGCAATGCAACAGTAGGGGGAAAAAAAGGGGGTGGGGGAAAAATGTATTCTGTCCATGGAATAGCCTTTTGTTAAGGCGTGGAGTACTACAGATAAAACTCTTTGATTTTCTTATATTGTTATCAATGCTAAGGTAGCAGTTCAGCCTAGCTAGTGTACAACTGTTACCCCTATAAAATCTTGCCATCTTTGTTTTAGATAATTAGATATTTACATCTACAGTTGTGATACATGCATAAGTTAGTGTATTATATGTAATATCTTTTCCAAGACAAAAATAGATGCAAGATGTCTGCAGTGTTCAATAATGTACATCCTTGCTAGGAGGACTTGTGTTTACTGCGCAGTCAATTATCTTGTAAGAAGTGCTCCTTAGGCCTTAGATACAGTGGAAAATAATGGATCTTAGGAGCTATACTGATTTTTTTTTGGTTTGGGGTTTTTTTTGTTTTCCTGGCCTGTCTTGATACGAGGATAAGTGATTAATATACATTACCTTGATTTTCCTTAGTCTACATATCTTGTAAACACTGTACAAATGGTTTTAGTAAGTGTATAAAAAAATCCTCTTCATAGTAGCACAGTATTCTGTTTTGCTTTGAAGTTGAACCTTAGAGTGTCAGATGGAAAGGATCTACGATGATCATCTAGTCCAACTGCCTGACCATTCCAGGGCTGATCAAAAATTAAAGCGTGTTGTTAAGGACATTGTCCAAATGTCTCTTAAACGGTGACAGGCTTAACCACCTCTCTAGGAAGATTGTTCCACTGTTTGATCACCCTCTTAGTAAAGAAATGTGTCCTAGTGTCCAGTCTAAACTTCTCCTGGTGCAGCTTTGAACCATTCCCATGCATCCTGCCACTGGACACCAGGGAGAAGAGCTCAGCTTCTCTCTCTCCATGTCCCCTCCTCAGGAAGCTGTAGAGAGCAATGCAGTCCCCCCCAGCCTCATTTTCTCCAAACTAGACAAGCCCAAAGTACTTAGTTGATCCTCAAAGGAAATTCCTTCCAGCTGTTTCACCCACTTTGCTGCCCTCCTCTGGACACACTCAAGGATCTTCACACACTTCTTAAATGTGCGGCCCAGAACAGCGCAAAGCACTCAAGGTGAGCCCACACCAATGCTGAGTACAACAGGATAATCACCTCTTTTGACCAGCTTGCTATGCTGTATTAAGTCCAAGTTAATACATTTAATGAAGCGGATTTTTGTAGCAGAAGAGATATTCTAATAGGAGCTTTATCTCTCTGAGAATATCTAAGAGACTATGTTTAATTTCTGAAATCAGACTGATAAATGTTTGATATGTGACCCTGACCTGCTGCAGCTGGAACACACAAATGGTCTTAGTACCATCAAGACAGAATAATCCTTTGGCTTTGTTCAGCATAGCTCACTCTTGTGTTTTAATCTTTTTTTTTTTTGTTTTTTTTTTTTTTTTGAAAAAGAAACCTTTCTCAATGACTTTTTTTGTACATCCTGACATATTTGTAGGTCTTGGAGACATGTGATCTAGTAATTTGTCATGGAGCTCAGGCATGTCTGACATATTGCCTCTGATGAAGTTATTTAGGTTGAAATTTTCAAACTTGAATGCTACATATAAGTATACATGACAACTTAATAGCAATTTGCTGCGTATGGTTTGCTGTTGTGTCAATCACAACTTGGGATAAGCAGACACTTGAAAAAAAACAAACCAAACCAACCAAAAAAACCCTAAACCCCAAATACCAAAGAGCATTTTTATTTTAATACATAATACCAATTCAGGTTTGCAAGGTACACTGTGCTCCAATTTGGAACAAAGTTCAAAAGTCCTTGGAGCAATGGAGACGAACTAGCATCCCCTGCTGTACAAATGGAACCAGTTTCAATCCATATATTTGCATGGTCTCAGAAAGGCTTTAATACATGTGCAGAAGAATATTGTTGTAGGTAAATGGCTTCTAGACCTCCTCTGCATGCATTTAGCTAACTCTAGTGCACCTGCTTTTTGGGCTTTCCCCAGGTGTCCTATTCCTAATTAGGTGCTGGTGTGACCACATGCTGTTGGAGATATTCACCTGAGCTCGGTTTAGGTACTTGCTGAGTATGGGTTAAGAACTGACAAGTCTCTCCAAAGTGAATGTAGAGAGGCACTTTTGCAGAGTGTAATTCATTCTACCCAAAATTTGAACTATCTTCTAAATGTACTCTCTGTCTTGGAGATTCTCCTCTTGGAGACTGTCCCTGTAGTGTGCTTCATTTCTTCTAAAGATCTCCATAGGTCTTGTGGCTTCCAGTATATACATGCTATCTATTAGTTAAGATACTTTTTATTAAAAACTGTCAAAGAAAGGAAAGCAATTTCATACGGTTCCCAAATTAATGACAGTCTGCTTGCACATTGGTTGCTTTCTGTTGGCATCTGGGTCCTAGTACAGACTGCCATTCTTAATCATATTTTAATTTTCAAATAAATTGCTTTCATTATCCTTTCATTTACAATACCATGTGTGCATTACTGCTCATTAATGTTTGTCATCTACTTCGCTGAGACTGGGTTTTTAGATAGCCGTGGTTGCAATGCAGTAATTAAAGATGATCCATGTTGGTTTTGTAGAAATTATTCTGAAGCCTTCTTACAAAAAAAAAAAAAAAAAAAAAAAAGAAAAAAGGAAATCCAAACCAGAGTGCTGTTGAAATCAGTTCCTTAAATGTATCGAAGCAGCTCAATGTAAGTGCTTTGCCTTTAGCTATAAAGAGGGAATTTTTAATGGTTCTACTAGAATGATGCCTAATGATGGATCTGTATGGAAACTATATTTCTTTCTAATTACTGACAAGCTGGTTGTTTTTGAGTGTAAAATTTTATACTAATATAAAGAAACATTTTTTTTTCATGTTGCTTTGCAAAATTTGTATTCCAATATCTGTTTAGCATTCAGCCAATTCCCTCCCTCTTTTTTCCACTCCAGCTATCAAAAACACAAAGGGACTGAAACAACATGACAGGGATTTTACAATTACAGTTTTGGAACAGAATCCCCATAGGACAGAAGTTAAAACAGTAGCAGTAGCCTCTGCCCTGATTTTGACCTAGCCATCTTCCATAGGTTGTACATCGTAATATGGAAATGCTTCCTGTATCTACACTTGCAGTTAGCATTTGCTTTCCTGTGACACGGCTGCTATGACTGATTTTATGCACACACAGAAGTGCAGATCTCCATACCTGTGCCTATCTGATACTTTTATTCCTTTGCTCCTGAAGTGTATGTGCTCAGCTTTGAAAATCTGGCCCTGAGGGGCCGTGATGTGAATGTTCAAAAGTAATGTCACTATTGATATGGCACAGGAGTAAAGGGACAATTATGCATTATTCAAAGAGAAATTTAAATGGATTTTTGAGATATATTACAGTCTTTAGTAACTGCTTGAGAATTAGTTGTTTTTCATGTAGTAATATTTTAAGAAGCAACTTCAGATGATGGATGCAACCTAACATAATACTGTTTGGCCCCAAAAGTTGGTGCACTCTTTTTGATAGGACTTGAAACTGGAGTCTGGCAATCACCTGCAGTGCTTCTGTGTCATGTCTGAAGAGAACTCTCATTTATACCAGGCTGCATTTGCTTCTGAGATGAAAAGATGAAGTACATTTTGCTTCTACCAGTCTATGCCATCATTTGTTCTTAATAAACCTTGTCACCTCTCCATGACTAAGATCTCAACATTCTCTCCCTGTCTCAGAGCAAAAATCAAAAGTCTTAAGAACCAAAATTACTGAAGTTCCCAGTTTTTTTTTCTACAGTTTATATATCTCCATGGAAGTGTAGTGTATATACTTGGAAATACAATTTTTTTGTTCTTGTCACACTCTGGTTAAAATAACGCTCCATAAATTATTCAGATAGAAATAATTTCAAATAGATTCTAACTAGCAATAAATTTATAAATATACTTATTTGAGCAACAGAAGAAAACTCAGTGCCTCTCTGTTTGAACCTTCTCTTACTTCATTATTGTACTTAACCAAGTTGAAATGGGTGTTACACCTCCTGTTAGTGTTCATTAGCTGAAAAGCCAGGCTGAGTGAAAACTGGTAGTAGCACCTTAGCTAAAGTTGAATCCACAGATTTTTCAGAGTTTTTGTTATGGCTAATCCATTAATCAAATCCTCACGGCTTTATTCATATCTGTTCAATTTAATGATACAGATTTTTGTTTAGGCAAATGACCTTCAGCACATGCCCCCCTCTCCTTTGGTACAGCTGGTCTAGTGGCTAGAGAGATGGTAGGAGGTTAGGATGAAGGTTGGTCTTGATGATCCTGGTGGTCCTTTCCAACCATAATGTTTCTATGATTCTATGATCTGGAGGAAACCTGTAGCAACGACACTTCTAATCTCATATGCAAGTTTTGGTGGGATGAACAGTTTTTCCTGTAACTCAGGCCAATTAGTATGAAAAGAAACATTGCCTTTAGTTGTTGTTAGAAATAATATTTGCTTTTATTTGAAATTTCTCTCTTCTCATTAATGGTGAAAAATGGAAGGAGATGAGTAAGTGGAGAAGTTTATAACCCTGCTCTAGGTCATCTAAATGCATTGTCTAGATAAAACTGCAGGTTTACTAGTAAGAGCATAGTGAGCTTTGGGGAGGTATCTCAGAAGTTATTTTTACACTGAAAGAAGACTGACAATTATGCCTTTGTGAAATGAATTCATCAATCCCATTCTAAACATAAGAGAGCCCGTAGCTGTATCACACTGTATCATGATTACTCCAGGCATTTCAACCTAAGCACAATCAGTGCTTTGACATCACACCTGCAAAGGAACCTTCAGTGCCAAAGAAGGCTGTGGTTCTGCTTCAGTAAGATGATCTTCATTTTATGGGCTCCATATTAGGGCAAAGCTTAAAAACTTCCTGAAGGGTATGATATACCTGCAGCATTTTGCAACTTTTATTTTTTTTTAGGTTTTTGAAAAATGTTGGAAAAGCAAGACAACTGTGGAACATTGGGGCTGCAGCAGAGACAATTGCTTAAGCAAACAGTTATTTTTAAGTGTGGAAATATTCCCAGTAGCATCTGGGAGACTTGCAGTGAATGTAAATTTAGGCATGTGCCTAACAGGAACTGAATGCATTGGAGTTTGTGCGAAAGAGACTGAGTAACGTGACATCCTTCAGAAGTACTTGCAACCTCAAATGCTTATAAATAGTTGAATGAAATCCATGCCTGAACTCGATGTGAAAAATAGATAATTCCATGAGTGTAAAATGCATCACAGGATATTCCTTCCTTTTTCTAGGCATGTGTAAATCTATTAAAGACAAAACTTTGAGGGTTCATAGCTCTCTGGCTGTGGTGACTTTGGGATGGTTAGTCATCCTTTGGGGTGGAACAAACGTAAGCAAATTTATTTTCTAATTTGGGCAATATATCATTAAGTTCTATGGTACAGTGAATGCATCTAAGCATATTCTCTTAGTTATTTACCACTTTTTCAGGTGGTGGATAACGATGTAATTCTGTATATGCTGATTATAACATTCAAATACAATTACAGTTACAACTCATCATGTTTCTAGATGACCCCACATTTAAATTTTAGTAACCAGATATTCAGAAAAGGTGATCACACTAAAAAAATCATAACCACAAGAAAAGATGCAATAAACCTTTGCTATTCCTATTCCAGTATATGAAGAGTATCAATATTTGAACCGAAAATCAGAATCTGTCCAGAGATGAAGACAGGAGAGAAAAGTAACAATAATGTTAAATAAATGTAATGTTGTCAGCTTTGCATAGATTGCCTTATTTGGTCATGGTTGTGAAGGTTTGAGGAATATCCCACCTACTGTGAGAAGACATCCCTCAAAGCACTAAAGCTGCTGCAATAGCTTTAGAATAAGCAGCAAACGCTTGCTTTTCAGTAATGTAATAGGGATCTGCACAACCTGTGTCTCTCTGTATGAGAGGTATCAGTAATGTCAGTGGATTGCTGAGGACCTGCCAACAAGGTTTAAAAAAAAAAAATCTTGTTTATGTAGATATATTTTTCTGTTTGTTTTGTGATATTAAAATAAGCAGAGCAGAAAATGATAGATGATTTTTTTTTTTTTTTTTGAGTAACAGTCACTGTCCAGATAAGGTGAGGGCTAAAAGATTTCTCTTCTTCATACCACATAATATGCCATTTTCATTTTGTGCTGCTTATAACCCTGGGTCTCACAGCTTTCTATTCTAGTCTGAATAGTCAATGAAACATTATGAAGCCGATAAGAAAAGCTGGTCCCCGTTACTTGGCAACGGCTGTTAAGCAGAGCTGAGTGCTGTTGATTGAGAAGATTAGCTGCCATAGATAAACCTCCTCTTTTTGCTGCCCTGCTGCTTATCTTTCCACCCATAACAAGTTGCACCAAATATGACAGCAGTCGGTGGTTTAGGCAGAATATGAACTTTGCGGCAAATGAAGTTTGTGCAAAAGACTGTGGGTGCAGCCTTTAAAATCTTGAAATCATTAAAATTTGCAGGTCCGTTCTTGACTTCAGGGTGAGCATTTTTATTTGAAAGGGTGATGCTCCAGATGTGAGAGAAACGGGATGTTCTGCTTCTACATTGCCCATTCAGAAACACTGCAAATAGCAGAAAATATTTTAAGCAGTTGTCTCTGGCTTCTGTTCTTAGTGACATTGAAGAAATAAATGAAATGCACTATAAAATTACTGCAGTTACTAGATATGCAGAAGTTGGATTAAAAGATAAAAACTTACTATTTTGATTGATGCCTTTGGGAAAGTGCTATTGTAGATGAAACAAAAATGTCTGGATGCATCAAAACCTGTTTATATCTGTACATGGCTTGGAAATCTTTCTGGTTTCAGTATGTCCAAATTGTATTTCATTAGAGAAGGATTTTGTTGGCTGGCAAAATAGAGCTGAATGATGACTAGGGATAGAAAGTGGTGGCTTTTCCAGGATTATTGTTTCTTTTTCCTCCCACATTTTAAAAATGTTGCTTTATCCTTTTGCTTTCATTAGTGACTGTACAGTTCTGATGACATTTTTGCCTTTGGAGAGCTCTTCGCAAACGTTTCTGTTAGAATGGGAGGGTAGGCTGGGCTGGCTGAATAACTGGGGAACGGCAAAGCGCAGGCAGAAGAGTGAAACTCTGAGGTGACATGCTTAAGAAATGTAGACTTTGTGCAGAGATGTGGGTGAATAGTTATTAATCTAATAAGCATCCTAAGTTCAGCAATATTATTTAAATGTGTGTTGTTATTTTCAGTAATCCAGCAGAAGCTTCAGAATAACAGATTTTGGGTAGATGCTTTTTCCTTCACTTAGATCTGCAATCCTTTTTGTTAGTTCTATCAAAACATTCTAAAAGAAAGTGAGGGGTTTCTGCCTGGAAGAGCATTCAGCTGGAGTACAAGAGACAACCAACATAAACTGTTTTCTGTATAGTTTTGTTATCCCATGCAAGAATCTGGCACTTCATAAGCAATAGAGTATGAGGGAGAAATTTAGAAAGATACAGTATGGTGCTTATTAGTAAACTATTATTTCAGTGGGGTTTTTTTGCTGATCCTGTAGTCCTGGAATTCAAGTTGGTTTTTTTTGTTTTGAATCTTTGATAAACTGTTATTTCCTCCTTTTGTAGCATGAATACTTTGTTTTAAATTATTCTTATTTATTCTGTTAAGAACTATATATGCTGAGCATTCAACTTCTGTACTTAACCACTCATATTGTAGGAGAATCTAAAGCAATGAACAGCTTAAATTCAGCCCCCAGACTCAAGTTCAAAAACGGCCTTTTATTGTATAAAGTATTTTCCAAAGTGCATTACAATTTATAAGTATGCTCTGATGTTAAATATTTTCTGTGAGTTGTACATATTCTGAGAATAAAATAGGAAGCAATTTAGGGTTGCACATTTCACATGCGTTGAGCAGTCTCTGCAAGAAAAGCAGAGAAATCTCACTGTAACACACAAAACTGAGGAGAATTAAATACTTCTGAAACTGCTCTCAGTCCTGTTCCAAATCTCCATTCCCATATCATTTCATCTGTCTGTGGGCTTACTTATAGAGACAAAAGATCATCCTCTATTCTCAAGACTTCTGCACTGGAAAAGGCATTTTACCGTAGGGGTTTTTCCAGCCTGTAGATAATCTCTTTTGCTACTCTCAATGTTCTTTCCAAAATTTATGACACATTTTAAAATTTGGACACCAGGACTCTGTATTCCCAGTCTGACCTCATCATTGCTGCACACTGAATGATGTCACCTCCTTATTCCAACTTACTGCTGTCATGTTCATGTACCCACAAACCTTATTAGTGCTTTTGCCCTGGTATTCTCTCAGACTGAACGCCGGAGTCTGAACTAAGCAAGGAGGACTAGAATGTCTCGTGTCCTTCACTTATTGCCATTAGCAAAGCTACGGGCAGTGCTTGGGCTCTGTCATGCAGCAGGGGGGACAGCTGCATCTGGACCTCTAATTCGTCGCAGTGGAAATAACTTTGCTGGATGCAACCTCTGATAGGTGGTCCTAGGTATATAACATCATATTTAGCTATTTTAAAGCACAGTTTGCTTGAAAACTGTCAGATTTTTCACGCTCTCTGGATTGTTCAGCAGAAAGTGTCGGCATCCCTCTGTCAAAGTTTGAGGTGAAGTTCTTGGCTGTTCCAGTGCCCATGCATAAGCTGCCAGAGACAGATTGATGTGCCATGGCTTCTCTAGGCACCCTGGTATTTTGTGCTTGAGCAAGGTGCAGAGGTTTTTGAGGTGGTTCCAAACAGTTTTAATCAGTCCACAAGGTGCAGCACTCTGTGAAGTTATCCTAGTTTATAAGAGTTTCCCCTCCCATTCATAAAGTAGTGAATTTAAAATTTCTGCTGATGTGTTCAGGTTGGTATAACATAATTTTCTATAATTTTTGTAATACTTCGCAGCTAGGGAAAAAGATGGAGATCTTTATTGCTATAATTTCATGCATGTCTGAAGTCATTTCCATTTAGGAATAAATTCAATAGCTCAGATTACAAAAGTAATCTGCTGTCTCAATAAATATTGTCCTGCAAGGATCTCAAAAGCTTCAAGTTCAGCAAAGGTCAGAAATAAACCAAATTTGCTCTAACTCTTAGATACTGGACCTGATGAATATGAATGGAATGGTCATTAGTCATGTTTTCATGAGAACACTGTCTCCTGCAAACCCATAGTAACTAACTTAAAATATAAGCTCTTGGCTCCTTAGCACAAGTTAAAACTTTCACTACTTTGTTTTTAATACAAAATGAAAATTAATGCAGAAATTCATTTTGCTGAACATGTTTCCTTGCAGTTATTTTTGCCTTGGGAATACAGATGCAAGAGCAGCTACAGTCTGATCACACAGTGAAGACATTGCCAGCACCAAAGTGGTTCTTGGCACCAACCAAAAACATAATGGGGATCCTTGAAGTGACTGAAGTACATCTCAGTGATACTTGGAAAATTAGTGTGCATAAATAAGCATTAGTATATTTGCATCTCATTGCCTCATAAATAAATTCTCAGTCCTTCCAGTAACCTCTGTTCATAAATGCATATTGAGTTTAAAAAAAAAAAAAAGAAGAAAAGAAGAATTGTTCAGGTTTCATCATTTCTCATTGCTCTGGCTTAATTTGAAGCAGTATAAGCAATAGGAGCTCCATTCCTCTTCCAGGATGGAGTTGAACAGCTTCAGAATAGTTTCTCCCTGCTTGAAACTTGTTCTGATTCAGAGTGTTCATTTTTTTCTTTTCACTCCATTTCTCCCAATAATGTCATAAATAATTAATCAACCAGATTGCATAAACTTCTAGTCTTTTCCCATAATCAGTTCAATGCTTAAGGATCTATGTGGCTACCCCCTTTCTTTCCTTTTTCACTAAACTTCTTGGGTTTATTTGTATCTTTCTGGTAATGACGTGGTCAGAATTTGGTGCAGTATTCTGTCTTTCTTCTGGAAAAAAAATAGCTTTTTCTAGATGGGAGGTGGTACATGGCTCAGATTTCTCACTAATGAGGTAGCAATGTTAAGTACAAACTTACATGTTAATCTTGCAGTCTGATAACTAAATATGCTAAAGAAAAAGAGATAGCTTTATTGTAAGCCAATGAATACATGAATTTAAAGTATTTTTCCTCTTAGAGGAGGATTTATATGATTGTTTTCTTCCTTTCCTTTTTAATACCAGTATTGACAAAAAAAAGAAGCTGTTGTTTAGATGATTTTGATTGTAGGCTGTTTTTTCTTAGAGGCATCATATCTAATATTGAATATATAGTTTTGCCTAGAAAAGTTCTCTTAGTATATTACCACTAGAGCTTCTTGGTTTTTTTCTCAAAGCTTTTCTCCAATCTGCATCAGTTTCTGTGATCAAAATCAGAGGCAGATGGTTTCTGTGACTTACAGTCTGTAGCGGTCATCTGGATGTGGAAGATGTTGATTCAGTCAGTGCTTTGTCATCCTTTTTTGTCCTCATCATGGAGCCAAAACCATAGCTTTCATTCCACGTAGTTACCTAGGCTGTGGAAAGTTCACATTTGGTTCTCTAAGAAGTACCAAGTTATTCAAGCATTATTCAACTTGAACATTAACTCTCACAGTAAAAATTTAAGACTTGCTCTCTTTTCATCTCTACTTTTTCCTTTCTATAACTCCCTCCTGCCCTTCCCTCCCAAGGCATGGCCATTATTTCTGTGGTTGAGAGGCCTACGTGAAACCTGTTAAGACTGAGGTTCATTTCTGTGCTCTGAATTGCAGAAAGTAGGCATTGAAATCTGGACGTCTCATTCTCTTAGCTGAATAACTTGGGGGTTTTTTGGAAGCGGGTAGCACTTCTTTTCATGGCGAGCCTGCTCTCCTCTTGCTTTGTTAAAATGTAGCTGGCTTTTTCACAGTCCTTTCCTTCCCTCCTTTTGCTGTACTGGAGAGCAGAATTACAATTCACATATTTCTCCTGTAACTTGAAAAAAACCCTCTCAAGTTAAAGTGTGCATAATATTTTGGGACCATACAATCCACCGCTTAAATTAGCAGGTTAGCACAGAAATAGTTCCTGAAATCATATTTCCCCTCTGTTGAAGGTTATATCTTTTTTTTTTGATTAAGAAAGAACAGAGTTCCCCAGAACTTGCTCTCAGAATTACTCCTTGAGACAAGGGGACCGTAAACCCCACAGGAGCTGTTTGCTTTCAGACGTGCCTCAGGATCATTTCGAGCTTTGCAAATCCCGGCACTGTGACAGTGTTTGCACAACAGCTAACTAATGCTGCTGTTAATGTGAACTTTTATATTTGAATATGAACACTTTCATAATCACCAACATGCCATTGAGATCCTTCAATCAGCAGAAATACTCTGAGATTTTACGTTTGGGGATTTTTTTTTTTTGGTTGAAAGCAGATCGGCCATCCACTGTTTTCCTTAAATGTTCGCGTCCAAAGAGGGTGAGGAAAGGCATTAAATCTTGTTAGAGTCTTTTTATAGGACTGTTTGGTGGTCTGCCTTTCAGCGGCGTTTACAGTTACCTTTGCCTTCCAGGCAGCAGTTTATTTAGTACCCGAGGAAGAATGTATCTACTGAACTGTTAGTAAGAGTACCCACTACATGTATTTTCATGTTGGATCTTTTTTCAAGTTTAGAAAAATCTTATATTGTTGTTTCTGCTTCTTACGATCTTTGTATTAAATCTACAACACAAATCCACAACAAGAAAATACACTTTGTGTCTTGTTTACGGCTGAGAATTTACTTGTACTGCATAATGTTCTGTGCCTTACACACTAGCAAAAGCAGAATACCACCCCACACTCTTTTAAGAGCATCCTGGCTGCACTTTGCTTACTTAATATAATAACGCATGACTTCCAGAAGCAAACATCCTAGCCTTTTTGGTTTGTTTGTGCGTCTTAATTTTAAATAACCGCCCTGAAAACTTCCACACGCCTACCAGCCAGTGGGATAGGGAAGACCAGGGCGGACGGAGGGTGGCTGTAGGCGCCGAGCCCTCTATCCCTCTATTCCGGCTGCAGTCCCGTGGCTGTGGGAGCGGGACCTGCAGGAGGTGAGCTCCGGGAGGGATCCCCGGGCGCTCCCGCTAGGTGCCACTGTGGCTGCTCCGAAGGGGACCAGCCCGGCACCGCTCGGGCTGCACCGCCTGGAGCAAAACACCACCAGGAAAAAAAAAAAAAAAAAAAAGGCTTTCAAAGTGGAACCCGGGGAGATTGCCTCCTGGGAAGGCTGCTTTCTCCGTGGCAGGCTTCAGCGCAGCTCGCCGGGACTGCGGGCGGCAGCTTCTCTGATGAGCCGCTGCGGGGAGACTTGCAGGCGTTTGCCCTTGGAGAGCGTTGGAGTAATCCTGTCCCAACCTGCGTGAGGAACGCCGCCGTTGCTCTAGCTGCAGGATCTCTGTCTCGCTTGTAAGGAGAATTTAAAAGCAGAGGTCTAAATTAAGAACAAATCTTTTCTTTAATAAGGGGAATTTCTGAAAGATGCCGTTTGCTGAAGAGGTTACTTGTAAACGGTGAATGTGGGTTTGTGGGTTGTGTCTTCTGAGATAAGGGTCCTGGTGTGCAACTTAATGTCCTTTTCAAGGAATGTCATCGTGTAATTTTTCATTTATTTCTTTAAAAGTGTTTCGAAAGCAAACACTTTACTGAAGAGAAATATTAGGGAGAGAAGAGAAAAATACCAGGAAGAGAAGAGTAATGACCTTATGTAAAGGTAATTTAATTATGACCTTGAAGTCCAGTATCATGAGACTTTTGAGATGCAAATATTATGCTTCCCATTGGAAAATGGTTTAATCTTTCCAGCTGGCAACTGGGGCTCTCACTGGTCTTTTCATTAGTCTTGGACTACTCTTGGACCTTATAGAACCTTAAACCAATATCTGAGGGAAGGAATGTGAAGCAATATCTATGTTCAGTGAGAATCCTTTTCTTACAGTAGGTTAAGTTGCTGAAGAGTGGATGGCCACTGAAAACTCTGCAGAAGCATTAGAGGAAGTTCTCTGATCGACTACAAGAGCACAAATTATACAGTCAAAGGGCAGCAGATGCCATTTGACACACCACTAGGTCACAGAATCACATAATTATTGAGGCTGGAATAGACCTCCAAGATCATCAAGTCCAGCCTATAACCCAACACCACAACATCAGCTGGACTATGGCAGTGAGTGCCATGGTCTGTGGACTTTGTTTACATTGCAACATCAGAATATGGAATAGCACAATGCCTGCAATATGGGGCAAAAGTTACATGTCGTACAAAACACTACAGTTTTTAAACAATTGTCAGGTAATTAAGGCAAGGAAGCTGAAGCGTTGGTCAACCCATGTATGTGAATACTGGCACTGTCTGGAGAGCTGCTTCCTTTCCAGCTGCTGCAGGAGGTTTGAAGAGCAAAAGAACTGAGCATTTCAAAGCAGCTGCTTGAAGGCATCTTGGCAAAGGGCACTTGTTAGCCCCATTTAAAAATTTCACTGCGTGTAGATTAAATAATGAATTACTGCAGAACACCATCTTTTAATTTATATCTATCAAGCTTTCATCAGCCTATAGACAAATTCCAGTGTCTCTAACAGTACTCAGAGCTTTGCTCAGTAGCAAAACACACTCAATAAGAACTCATTCTTTTTTTTGCTGGGATTATTCAAAACTGTGCGAAGACTTGTATACCTCTTAGTTTCAATTGTCAGATTAGTCATACTTAGTGGTTCCAGGATGGGATATGTTTCTCTAGCCAAGGGCAGTTTATTATACACTGAGGTTTTTTGGGTAGGAAATACTACTTTTAAAAAATTTAATTAATCTAGATAAATAATCATGCGTTCAAGGTTGTCATTCAGTGCAAGTTTCCGCAGACTTTTTAGTACCTGTTAAGCACACGATGCCTGTCTGCCTTAAGTAAACATGCTAGCACAGTAGACTCTTGAAAATTGTTTCGAACTATAGGTTTTTGGGCTCTACTTCTATATAATTCAGTACCTAGATGTGAGTCATGAGTGTAATGTGAAGCTTCCTTCCTCAGTAGGTAATAGACACCATAAATATCCACTAATTCATGGCAAATGGGCAATAGTGATAAATTAAGATGGATGTTTTCCATTTGCTTCTAAACGTCTCTCAAAAATCACCCTTCCAGAACCTGTGTTTTGACTTGTTCACAGTTTAATCTATCAGTTGTAATTTTTTCACTAGAAGTTGATAAATATTCAGTGTAAATACATGTACCATGCTCCAGGGTGTTGGCTCTAATAAAAGAGGTTCGTCTGCCACTATTTGAGATCTTATTGGGCACCTGGGTTACGTTAAATTTATGTCTTTCAATCTCAGCATCTAATTTTGTAATATATATTTGTCAAAATTCAAGATTTTAAATAGAATCTCGTAAAAATTTATGCTTGCATTTTTTCTCAAATATCAAACCTAATAGCCAAATATGTATAAAAACATCTCACTCTCTCCTTGGGTATATTATTCTTCTGTTCTAGTCTTTTCTTTGGAAACAAATGTAGAAACTGTCTAAAAGTCAACATTGTCATGCTGTTAATGCAGACATTTTCAGGTCTAAGTATAACTTATATTACTATGGAAATTTCAGATACTACTTTTTGATAAGGGTTAGCAAATGATAGCACTTTAATAGCAACCATATGTGTATACTGATCAGTTGTCTCAGCCTTCCCGCATTCTGGGCATGTGTAAAGAGCAGATGTCTTTTGCATATTACATTCCTTCTCAGAATACAGTTTTAATCAAAGTTCAGTATGAACACACTCTTAACGGCTATACGCATGCAGTGGATGTTGGTTATTAAAGCATCACTCATGCTTTGAACTTCCTCTGCTGTATGACATTCATTGTAAAATCTGGGAGCTTTTCCATTTTCCTTTTTTGCTTCATGACAGCTTTGGGTAAGTCTCTCACTGGAGGCTTTTAGAGGTCAAACGGGTGCACGACAGGGTGCTCGGACATCCATGCACTGCAATGGTCCCACATCGCCCTGTGCTGGAGGTGGGTGCGGCTGGTCTGGAAACGTGCACCATGTAAACGATCACAGTGGTTTGGGATAGTTTTTTAGCTGGAGAGTTTTTAAACATCACCTGTAATTTAAGTGCAAACAAGGTTTGTGCTAGACCAAAGCCATTTCTGAGATTGGGCCATGTCTGCCAAATAGATTTATTGGAAAGAAAAAGAGGGGGAACATTAACTTTTGGGTTTTTTTAATGTCTCTCCCTTGCCTTTACTCCCTCTCCCCGCCCC
>JAVSBS010015396.1:27142-40816 GCA_033124195.1 Coracias cyanogaster | reverse complement strand
GAAAGTTTCCTGTTGCTGCAACTATGTTAGCAGAGGAGCTTTGAAATGAAGAGAAGTGTTTGGTCCTGGCAGGCGGCGTGGAGCTCCGGCTGCGGTCCCGCCGGAGCAGGCGGGGGGAGCGGCCCTGGCACGGCTCCGGGCTCCTGTGTCTCCTCGGCAGAGCGCGCCAGGCGTTTCCCCGAAGCGTTAGGGTCGGCATGAGAAATGTCTCTATGATACAAACTCCTCGTTCGGCGGCTGAAAGGCTTTCCGGGCCGTGCCCCTGCCGCAGCCCCTTTGCCGGGTGCGGGTTTCCACATCCACCCGCTGGATGGCGGCTCCCGCTGCACGTGTCTCTTTGTTTCCCGGGCACAGAAACAAGTAAGCCTTGTACTCTGTGGGATTTTCCCCAGTCAGAAGTTGCACGGTGATTATTCCAAGTACAAAAAGCAAAGTTCACTAGTAATAAGCAAACGGAAACTAGGAAGTGAAACAGACTTGGGCATAGCAAAAATACTCGATTTTTATTTGGTTTTTTTTTTTTTTTTTTAATCTCTAGAAACATGCTTCAGGAAGGTGCACATGGAAAATGGACAGTATCTAGCAGTGATGAAAGTACCGAGGAAAATTCTGACAGTGAAAAACCATCTACATCTTCACTATTGAATGCTGCACGTGGTGGAACAAGCGGGCCAAATTATCCGTGCTCTGAGGCTAGGAAAGCTGCTCACAAGAGGAAAGCTTCTCCCCTGAGTTTCAGTGATAACAGTGCTTCTACAGAAATACCGCCGGCAGGAAAACAGAGAACTAGCCAAGAAGGCTTAGGCTGGTGTCTTTCCAGTAGTGATGAAGAAGAGCCTGAAGATCAGAAAAAACATGCCCACAGAGAAACACTGAAAGAAGAAAAATGTGATGCAACCAAAGAACATCCTCTGAATCCTCACAAAGATGAGGAATGTTCAGAGCATCAGGAAGCAGAGGAGTATGATGAAGCACCCAGTGAAACCCAAGATACTTGGGATTTATTGAATGAAGGGAACCCTTTCAGGTTTTTTCTCACTAAAGTCACAGGAATTGAACAGAGCTATAATTCTGGTGCCCTGCACATAAAAGGTGAACAAGTGGCTTCTACAGAAGTGGGCTTTGGGGAGACTTGTTTGCAAGAGAATGCTTATTTTAAGTTCATGGGTATTTTTAAATGCATATATTCCTTGGTGTAGCCAAGGCTTCATATTGTAAATGTGCAAGTTGTAGGAATTCATTCTATTATCTTCACCTTTTTTTTTTACAAGCGTGGTGTATAAAACCTGAATTTGCTGATACTGATTCTGCTGTAACTTCCGAGTTAGGCTGCACATACCTACTGTGCATTTAGCCAGGGCGTATCATGTGGTGCTTCTTATTGCTGCTTTTCCTGTGAGTTAATCTGAGGAAAACCACTTGCCTTTGTGGATCTTAAAGGGATGCTTTTCTTGGGTGTCTAACTCCTCCCTTAATAGTTGTTTGTGCTTGTCTTCATGTTGCCAAGTGGTTTGAACCCACTAATCTGCTGTTACTTGATGCAGCACAAACAAGATAATACTTTTGAAGTTCTATGGTTGGGATTAATGGGTCCATTTCAACTCAATTAGAAATGAGCATCAGTCAAGATGAAGTCTTTAGTGTACAATATTGATGCTTCAGGAAGTAGTTAGAGGTAAGGGGGAACGGCTCTGTGCATCTCCTTGAGAAATGAAATCGCAAGACAGAATCAGAAACAAGCATTATGCATAGAAACGTAGTAAAATAAGGCAGAAAAATTTTGTAGCTTTTTAAAGGAGAGCAAGCAACTGAAGACCTAGATAATTAGGCTGTAACTTTTCCTCAACCTCATGTGCTTCCTGTGAGCATTGATTACTGATGGTAGCCTGGTGTCAGAGACCTTGATTGCTTCACTGCTGTACATCTTTACCTGATCTGTGAGTTAACTGCGGCTTTTGGCCTGTCCTATCTTAGGAGTACTTGTCATGCTGGGTGATTAGTTGAGTTGGTGGAGGGGCTGAGGTTTTTTTGTTTAACCTGCAAAACCAGGTTTCTGTGGAGATAAGGCATGAAATATTTTTGTCTATCCTAGAAGGTATTTGTAGGATATGTTTTTAAGTTGCTGCTGTGCTTCGGTTACTGAGGCTATAAATCCGCAGTTGGATAAGCTTTCTGTGCTAAGGATGCATGTATCCTATAAAGTCAGTCTGCAACAAGACAAGTCCTTAAGCATTAATTGCTTCTACCCTGCTACAATTCTTCAAGCTCTCCCGAAGGGAGGGAGTAGTTTGATGTCCCTTTCTCCCTATGATCTTGGTCTTTTTCCACTTTACTTTGAGAGGATTAGTGCCTTTTAGAAGCAGTACCATAAGGGTTTCACAGGAGAATCAGTGACTTGAATATTCAGAACAGTAAACTTAATTCTGAATGTCTCTGTTACACCAAGTCTGTGAAGAGGTCTGGCCTTTGTGTCATGGTAGTTAGGAAACTATTCAAGGTATGAAATGTTTGCTTCGACCTTTTTAAACTCATTTTTATTTTGATGTTTTTAATAGATATTTTGTCTCCTCTTTTTGGGACTCTGGTATCTTCTGCCCAGGTGAGTTTCGCATTTGCCAAATTGCTTTCAATTGTTTATTAACCTTAAACTTGGTAATCCATGTTTATGATACTGATATTAGCAGGGAATTTTGTTAAAGTACAACAAGCTAAATGTTTTCAACTGTCAAACAGTATACTGAAATATAAAAATCATCCCATGTTCTGCTTAGAATTCTGGCAATTTTAAGACTCCTTTCACTCTCTTGTCTTTGAGGAATGTGGAACTGAAAAATGTGTATCTTTGTGCGTGTAAATTTTGTTGAAAAAAAAAAAAGCCTTGCAATCTAGGAATGACATTTTTTTTTTTAATTGCATGGAAGCTTTTGCTGTCATTTATGGTATAAGCACATGACGAAGAGATGGTTTTTGAACCAAAGCTTTTATAGTATGTGTATGTGATTCTTTCTGCATGTTAAATTTAATGAACATTAATGCTTTTGAATAACTTAATTCTTGAGTTGTTAAGAAACATGAAAGCAAGCATGTGAAATTAAGAAAACCCCCCTATTTCTGAAGCATTCTGCGTATGATAAGTTGTATTGAGTGATGACTTTAGGAAGCTTTTTTGCTGTAGTTCATCATTCTGACAAACTCCGCTTTTTCTTTTTAATGAGTCTGTTTTCTTTTTCTTATGTACAAGTTTAACTACTGTATAGATGTGGGATGGCTTGTAAGACAGTATCCGCAGGAATTCAGGTATGTTTATTTTACAGAGGTGAAGTGATAGAGTTTCCAAATCATTCTATTCATGGAAGTTCCTGTTACAAGTGAATGATAATACCTGTTTGTAGTTGCAGATTATTGTTACCAATTGTGTATGTGTAGACTCCTGATTTTCCTTGTACGCTTATTTCACAGTTGTAGATCTTCATTGATTTCTTGCCTCTTTTCAAGACTGCTAAATGGTCAAAGTTCAGTATGGCTGGTTTCTAATTTTTTTTAATCAGCACTTAGGAGGTCCCAGTGTGGGCCACAATGACAATGTAGTAGGTAACCTATGAGGGCAGATCAAGAAGTTTTTTGCCGCAGAGACTGAGTCAAGAGCAGGGTAATGCAGGTGGAAGTGAGTAATGTAGGAAGGGCACAAGGAAACTCTGAAAATTATCAGGATGGTATGTCATGGGTATGATACAGTTGGAGTTGCTGAGTATTGTCATGAAAGCAGTTCTTATGTTTGCTTGAAATTCCTTTCTGATAATTGCAGCCTACTGCAGATGAAGTGAGTGTATGATGGGCAGTTTTATCTCTCTTTTTTTTTTTTTTAAATTTTACTGAAAATGCAGTAGCACAAAGTGTTAGGAAGTGAACATGAAAGTAGTGCCAGAATAGACCTATCCCTCTCCTTTTCCATCTTCTCTGTTAGGTAAAAAGGATTAAACTTTTTTTAGATCCACAGTGTGTATATCAATACTTCTGAAAGCTTTTATTTGTCTGTTTCCAGCTATACAGACAAGAGTTCCTTAAAAGAGATTGTATTATTTGTTTCTATTTTGGTGTCTGATTTACTATGCTTCCTGTTTTCCTTTTGTATCCATTGAAGTTTTTTTAGTGTCTTTCTCTTGGAGATTCTGTTGTAGTTACTCCTTTTTTGAGCTGCTTAATAAGGCATAGAGATTTTAGTGCCATATTCCTGCTGGGCTATCAGATTTAGAGGCCAGAAGTCATAGCTACATGAAGGAGAGGTTTAGACCGATTACTAATTCACTTGATTTTTTAATACTAATCTCCTTTTATTTAAGGAAGAAGCCATTGTTGCTAGTTCATGGCGAAAAGAGAGAATCCAAAGCTGAACTGATTGCACAAGCACGCCCTTATGAGAATATTAGTTTTTGTCAGGTAATTGACATTTGTATCAAACTTTGCTTGAAATTAAGCCATCTGTTGCACTCAGTCTTGTTACAGATGAAGAAACACACCTTATATTGGAAGTCAAGGATTTATTGTTGTGCTTTAAGGAATATGTTTACCAGGACCATAGGAACATTGTAAGTGTGTTCCTGGGCTCCTGTGATTATGGTAGACTGTCACCCACAGAAGATTTGTACAGAAAGGCTGCCCACAGAAATGTCATGGGTCTCACAGAAGAGCTACACACCTTCTCCACTAACATGTTACACTCACATTCTTGGAATGGCTGAGAAGGAGGCACTTTGTGTGAAATGCAGAACTTGGTCCTAGTGTCACCGCAATCTTAAGTCTCATCAAAGACTTATTTGTCTGAATATGTTTTACACAAGAAAATGCTGTTACAAATAATCTTCATAATACTGTTAAAATTGCTATGGGCATGCTTCCTGGCATGTGCCATTTTCTCTCTGATGGTATGCTTACTCTTCTGCTGTCCCTGAGTTGTAATTACTGGCTTCAGCCTTGTGGAGGGATGTCATATGGCAGGTTGCTGGTGTTTCAGAATTTTGCTGGATGGGGTGCATTATTGATCTTGAGGATATCTTACTCTTTGTTAGGAGGAGGATGGTTGTGGAATTTTCTTCGTTCTCAGGCAGTCTGGTAACCCTGAGCTTCCTAGAGATTGCTGTATTGCTGCCAAACATAGCGAGTTCTCAAGGTCACAATTTTTGGGGTGCTGTGTGCTGTACTCATTGGGTGCTTGCACTCAGTTATGGAGTAGCAACAATTTCAGATTAAGATTTCAAATACGCTTAAGATTTGAAATTCATATTAATATTTCAAATAACAATAAATTAATATTCTTGCATATAATGTTTCCTTTTCACACAAAAATTTGAATGTAATATGTCCCCATGTGATAAGCTTGTCAGTGTAGTCAATAGTAAGTAGCAGCGGAAAATGGCATTTGTGATGGTTTTTCTGTTTGAGTATATTGTTTCAGGTTCTCCTGGTAGTCTACATGCATTCCATTATGTTAGTATCCCAAAATGAAGTTTAAGTATTTTAATCTTCTCCATGCCCTTATTAACTAGGCGTAATGTTGGAGCTATCACTGGCTAAAAGTATATTCTTAACACCTGTAACTCATGTTTCATTCTCCCTAGAAATTGTGCTGTAAATACTCTTGAGTAAGGACAAAGCACTGATAAAAAAAGCATTTCTGTCTGGCTTATGTCCTTTATTTAAAATGTTAGTCATTAAGCTGCTCTGTAACAGTCATCATATATGCTTCAGGATCACAGAGTGGTTTAGGTTGGGACTTTGGAGATAATCTTGTCCAACTCCACTGTTTGAGCCGAGCCACCTAGAGCCAATTGTCCAGGACAGTGTCCAGATAGGTTTTGAGTATTCCCAAGGGTGGAGACTCCACAGCGTCTGAGTAACCTGTGCCGGTGCTCAGTCACTCTCTCAGCAAAAAAGCGTTTCCTTACATTCAGATGGAACCTCCTGTGTTTCAGTTTGTGCTCATTGCCTCTGATCCTGTCACTGGGCACCACTGAAAAGAGCCTGGCTTTATTGTATTTGTTCCTTCCCTTTGGGTATTTATACACACTGACCAGATCCCCTCTCAGCCTTCTCTTCTCCAGGCTGAACAGTCCCAGCTCTCTGTTTCCCCACAGGAGAGATGCTCCAGTCCCTTAGTCATCTTAGTAATCCTTTGTTGGACTCTGCAGTATGTCCTTGTCTGTCCTGTACTGGGGAGCCAAGAAATGTACCCATTGGCCTCACCAATGCTGAATAGTGGGGAAGGATCACTTCCCTTCACCTTCTGGCAGCACTCTTAACGCAGCTCAGGACACTGTTGTCATCTTTGCTACAAGGGCACGTTGCTTGCTCCTGTTCAGCTTGGTATCCAGCAGGAACCTCAGGTCCTGTTCTGCAAAGCTGATTGTTTCTGAAAATACCCATGGTGGGAGACCAGAAATTCTGCTGGAGCAGTTCCAGCAAAGAGTTGCATTGCTATTTAAAGTTTAACTTCTTAAAAAATAGAGACTATATTTAAAGGACTTGAGGGGAAAATTGATGTATTTTATTATCTGTCCACTAGAGAGCAGTGATATGAAAGAAAATGAAGAAGCATCTCTCCTCCTTTTATGTTCTTGCATATAGAAGTCATAGAATGGTTTGGGTTGGAAGGGACCTTTAAAGGTCATCTAGTCCAACTCCCTGAATGCACAACAGGAATTTTTAATGATAACTTTTTAATTTTATAGGCTAAACTGGATATTGCATTTGGAACTCACCATACGTAAGTAATAGCTATGAAGCAGAAAGCTCCACTTCTAAGGATGACCACAGAGTTGGTACATGCAGTTACCATGATTGTACTACTAAGTAGTGCCTCGTGTTTTAAAGTATTTCTAGAAAGATAGATTATTACTGTTTGGGAAAACATAATTCTGAAGGCCTAATGTATACTGATGAAACAAAACTAGTTATCTTTCATTTTCCATGTGTAAGTTATTTTAAAGCCACAAAACTGCGCTTTATAGAAGTTGGAGTCTTAAAGAAAAACTTCCTTAATTATTTTCTATTTATAGATGATAGGATTGTTCTATCTTAAAAAAATCTGCTATTAGATAGTTAGAAGATGTGCAAGTTAGACAACTGAAGTCAATGAACTGCAGGTCCTGGCTCTCAACTCATGCCTTCATACCAAAACTGTAATGCAGACTTGATCAGCCATTGGCAGGTCAGACACAGCACTGATTTCCTGCTCTGTTTTTGCAGTTAATGGGGACAATCTGGAAGCAGTTACTGAATTCTGGCGTCTTTTCAAAGAAATAACTTCAGTTTGATATAGAGGTGTCACAGGGGGCATTTTTTAGATTGCAAGCTACAGATAAGATCTTGTGTCTCACAGCAAAGATTTTTGTTTCAAGGCACTGTAGTATTTTTAAATCAATTTATCCTTTTCTGTAACTGATTTTATAAAACGACATTATGTTAAAACAGTGATATGAAATACCTGTTTAAGGTACACCTGTGTTTCTGATATAAAGCATAATGGTCTTCTCACTGCCTGTTTGGAGAAAAATATACAAATAAAGGGAAGAAGTCAGCATCTTAAAAATGAGTCTTCCTTCTTTGTCAGGTTTAGTCAGGTACAGAGTAGGAATTAAGGTTGTTTTTTAAATTCATAATGTTTAAAGCTTTAGCTTATTTTCACTTAAGCAGTTTGTGCAGCAGCTCTCATTCTCTTTATGCTCAACCTTAAATTTTTTCTTCTGTTGTACTTTGAGATAAGTGATAGTGATGTTAAATGCTACAGTTCTTTATATTTTTAAAGGGCTGATCTGGGTAGTGTATTTCTGAATGCATGTTCAACTGCCGATGGAACACAAGTAGATAGCAGACCAGTAAATCAGGTCTTGGTGGGTAATGAAACAATTTTGTTCCACAAGAAACTTAACGGATTTCAACCCCATCAGATATGAAGGCTTAAACTCGCATCAATCCTGTTGTATGATGTAAAACTTAAATTACACGGCAGTGACTTTTTTTTGAGGTAGTGGTGTTTTGGTCAGTTACTGCTTTTATGTACCATAATCCTGCACTTAATTTTGCTATAAAATATTTATTTTACTATTAACTCAATTTGTGCTTAGACCATAGCATAACATGGATATAGGGAACTATGTAGGAAAACATATGCTGGTATTTGAGTGTTTTTTGAATTCTAACATTAAAAGCAGAAATTACTGAATAAATAATTATCTAAATTTGAGCCTGATATGATTTGCGTAGCATCTCTCCATTGACAGCAATTAATGTCTGTTTTTCCTTACAACTTTCATTATAGAGCATTGCTCTCTCCAGAAACCATCTCAGGGTCACATGGGCATGCTGTCTTTACACAACTATTGAAAACTTGTATATGAAAATTTGAGCACTTAAGTTACAAAAAATATAAACATGTATTTTTAACTCAGTTACTAGTTTTAAAACTTGTTTGTGCTGTAGCTTGAATTTAGATTTATGGTAGATAAATAGCTTTTTTGCCATCCCAATAGTTAGTTACCTACATAGCTTCTTTTATTAAAAAAAAAATCAGAGAAAAACCCTAGATTTTAATAAATTCAGCTATAAGCAAAGGCCTTTTATTGTTCCGTAATATTTAACTATCTGCAAAGGGATAAGTTTATCTGACAAACATAGCAAATAGAGGAAGTGTTCTGTAAGTATTCATTTTTTGCTTTGGGAAATCGGTGGCATGAGGGGTAAAGCTGCGGTCTGGCACACATTGTGTGATGCTGCTGACAAAATATATGGGGTTAGTCTAATGACTGCCATGTGAGTTTGGCATGCGTGTGGATTGGAGTGTTAAGTGTTTGCACTATGGAGAACAAATCTTTAAAAAAATTATCTTGTAGTATTTTAATGAATTGTTAATTTATCTCCTACTCCCAGTGTACTTGAAGTAGACTGTGTTACCTTTTATTTTAAAGGAAAATGATGTTGTTGTTATATGAAGAAGGTCTTCGAGTTGTAATACATACATCTAACCTTATTGCTGAAGATTGGCACCAGAAGACTCAGGGGTAAGCAAAAATCTCTAGCAGTTATGTTTACTTTAATGCTTACTGTAGGTATCTGCTACTGCAGGAGACAAGATACTAGGTCAGATGATCCAGTGCTACAAGCCTTACACTGAAATGATAAAGCTACCCTTAAAAAAAAATAATCAAACCTGGAATGGTGATACCTATCTAAGCTTGAACTCTACTTGCTTTCTACTGTAAACAAAATTGTCCTGAGCTGGCTCTTACCTTAAACTCAGTCTCTACTTCATAGGCTTCTGAATTACAAAGGATAGTATCAACACATTGTAAAGTTGATAATGCTGAACCTTTGATTTCTGTGGGTGCAATAATATGTGACTGAAAAGAAGTACTAGTTGTTTTCTATGTGTAGCGCTCGCCTTATTTTGTTCTGATGGAAGTTCTGCAACGCAAGCTATTGTGGGCTGCTCTTCAAACTATGCAGAACTTTCAGATGCTCAAATCAGTGTTCTTCTATATCATTATACAAACCAGTAGCTTAGCAGAGCACATTGCAATGTTCTATTCATACAGAAAAATCTTGATGAAAGGACTATGGGTTGGTAGCTCTGAGACTGGCCTTTTTAACAGTGGTGAAAGCTGTAAACATCTGCATGGATAAATGTGTTGAGATTTCTTTTAATCTGAAAGTATTAATTTTATGGTATTGAGTATAACACTGGGCAATTCTGTAATTGTAAAGGAAGATCACTTTATAGTTAATATCACAGTAAATCTGTTTAGTATGCATTTAGGACCCTCAGATATGCTTAATCACTTATTAAAACCATGTGTTAATATGTGGTGTCCTTGTTTTTGTGGCTTTATTTTTAGAATATGGCTAAGCCCTTTATATCCAAGGCTACCTCGGGGAACAACTGGTTCTGCTGGTGAATCTGAAACTCACTTTAAATCTGACCTAATAAGTTACTTGATGGCTTACAATTCTCCTACGCTCAAGGAATGGATAGATCTGATTCAAGAACATGATTTATCAGAGACAAGGTATATGTTATCTTGTGTTTATAGTAACTTGCATACTTCTTTCCAAAAAAACCCAGAATCTCTGTTAGGATCTGTTGGACCATGGGTTTGTTTTGTAAGCTTACTTTGTTGCAGATTCATGTTGAAATATGATCTGGATGTAGCAGTAGATTCTTTACTCAAAATTACATACTTCTGTGCTGGACAAGAGCTATTTGTATTTATTGCTAACATCCTCTATCTTCTGCATTTTTATACACAGAAACAGATACGGTTCTTGTCTAGGCTCTAGAACAGCCTGCTGGTGCATGACAGCCATAGAGGATGCTAAGAATAAATTATACAGCTGAAAATTCACTTTAAGAGAGTAAATCTTAAGTGTGAAGTATTTAATATTCCTGATTGCACTTCTGTGTTCAACCTTTCTGATAGATTTTACTTAAATACCTTAATACTTGACAAACCAAAACATTCCATAGCTGTAAATAACTTGGTGGTTTTTTCCTTTTCTGTAGAGTGTATCTGCTCGGTTCTACCCCTGGACGATATCAAGGCAGTGATAAAGAAAAGTGGGGTCATCTTAGGCTCAGAAAGGTACTAAAACTAACTTTTTTTGTTAACATCCTTTTATCTGTAAGTACATTTTGGACAGCATTCTTTTAGTACTTCTCAATTTTTCCAGCTATGATCAGTGATCTTTTAATAGTTACAGTTTAAGTCAGCAATAACATAAGCTTGCAACTTACAGCAGTGTAGACTTTGCACACAATATTCCTGGGCATTATTACCATGGTCAGCTTGTGGGCTGACTTGTCATGTGCTTACAGGTATCTGAGGAGCCACCATCACTTCAATGACTTCCTTTCTGCTGCTGCTGTTTCTAACAAGTGTGACGCTGTCAAAATCTAGTCCTCTGTGACTGGGAACCAAACAGTCTGTTTCAAGGGCACTCACTGGGGAAAGATGAATTGATACAGACTTGCCTGCACATAGGGAACAGCCTTATTTTATATACTGAAATGTTACGGGTTTTTGCCTAATGACCTATCAAAACCCTGTCAAATTAAACCAGTTTGCACATAGTTGATGTAATCAATTTAGTGAGATTTTTAGTTTTGTTCTGCGACATTTCTAAGATCTTGATTTTTTTGCTTTTATTTTTTTTGTTGGTTAGTTTGGGTTGGTTTTTTTTTTTCCCTGTTTGTTTTAATCTACTGAATAATTAGGAACATGGATTTATTTTTTTTACCCCCACCACCTAGATATTGAGGTAAGCCATAACGGTAAATCTTCATATGGGATTGCATATCTCAATTTTGTAGGACCCTATCTTTTTCAGTATTGATTTAAAATCTGGTGAGGGTTTCATGTCAGCTGTTAAATGCCTCTCATAATTGGGTAATTTTCAATGTGTACCTCCTGCTGAAGTAGCATTATCTCAAATTCCATTGTGAATTTTATGTGGAATTCTAATGCTGTCCATGGCAAACTTCAGAGACATACAAAATGCCTATTTCTCATGTTGCTTTTCAACACAAGGTCACTTTTAGATCTCTTTGCTTGTAAAAGCTTGCCCCTTCTGGTGTATGTTGTCTGCATGGATTTTTTTTTTTTTTTTTGCTTAGTAAGACACTGCATGAAAACAAAACAGAAGCAACCTGTAAGGGATAAAGATGGTCTTGTGGCAAATGGTTCTGTGATTAAAAAGATGAATTTTTTTGTAGTGAGAAGGCAGACCTGGTGACACAATGCTGATGGCTGAAGCCATTTAGTTGTGCCCTCTGTAGAGGGGTAAAAGGGTAGCCACTACATACCACTCAGTATGTGCCTATATCTTTCTGGTTTAAATGTTACTTTAAATTCAGTTTACAGCTAAAGAACTCCTCTAAAAGGGTTATTTCCATTTTCTTTTCCATTGTTCTTTTTCATCTCTTATTCTAGGCTTCTATTGTAGCTGGGACTTTAGGATATGAGAGGAATTTTATGGCCAATAACTACCAAATAGAAACAGACTTAGTTTACTTACTTTGACTTCTGAAGCTAATGTTCAGTGTTTTTAGGAAGAGCTGCTGGCATTCTTTTTACCCATTATTTAACAGTTGGCTTCAGTGTTTCTGAACAAAACTTGTGATGTTTCATCTTCTCTTAAAGGAACAGTGGGTTTATTTGGAGAGCCTGATGACTTTAATTGCAAAATTAAATAGTATGAATGTTCATATCTCTTGTTGTCAGAAGTTAATTATAGAGGATTTAATGTCAGAAGCAGTATCAAACCACTAATTAAGGTATCTATGCCTGTTGAAGTAAGTCTAAAGATATTTTTTTCTTCATTAGCTTTTGAAAGAGCATTCTTCATCCGTACCAGCAAAGGAATCCTGGCCTGTTGTTGGACAGTTCTCAAGCATTGGTTCAATGGGAGTTGATGGGTCCAAATGGCTGTGCTCAGAGTTCCAGGAGAGCCTGGTGGCTGCAGGAAGCAGTGTGACAAATCTCCTTAAATGTGATGTTCCAATTAATTTGGTTTATCCTACTGTGAACAATGTGAGGCAAAGTCTGGAAGGCTATCCTGCTAGTGGGTTGCTTCCGTACAGTATATAGACAGCACAGAAACAGTTGTGGTTGCATTCCTATTTTCACAAGCAGTCAGCAGAAGTCTCAGGTTGAAGTCATGCTATAGCTCACATTAAGGCATAATGAGACCCTCTCCTGACTTTCAGAAGATTGCATGGTTCTTAGTTACAAGTGCCAATCTATCTAAAGCAGCTTGGGGAGCTCTGGAGAAAAATGGTACCCAACTGATGATCCATTCTTATGAACTTGGAGTCCTTTTCTAGCCTTCAGCATTTGCATTGGACAAAGGCTACTTTCATGTGAGAGGGAAAATGCTTTCAGAAAGTAATGGTTCAGCAAGGTATTTCCTGTACCTTATGACCTGCCACCAGAACAGTATGGAAGCAAAGATCAACCATGGATTTGGAATATTCCTTACACTGATGCCCTTGATATACATGGAAATATGTGGGTTCCACTGTGAATGTTTCCAGTATTCTGTGATGTTACACTTACTGACACTGAGACTGCCACGCTACTTGCAAGACTGCTTATTTCTGTTTTTTAATCTATAACATCTGCTATAATGACTAATTTGTAGTTGAAATAAAGATGAAGAGGTTGATAAGGGGGAGATTCGTGGAGAATCTATAACCGCATTATTAGAAATGAACCTGCATTTTTAATACCTTTTTATATGCTTTTTCTTTACTGTGGTTCCTAATATGGTTTTCGGGATTGAAACAATTGTAGACTGTTCTCAGAGATTCTCTCTGCATTTTTAGTTGTAATGAACTTAAAATCTACTATTCTGTGAGACTGTCAGTTGGCCTCAGTAGCTGGAATAAAAGTTGTTGTATGTAAATTTTTTTAAAAAAAAAAAGCTTCTACAGGTATGTCAATCAGAAAAGGCAGGTTAAAGAAAGTGTACCACTCCTCATGAGCAAGAATGGTAAACTAGTACCAACAGAGAAGGAGAAGGCTGAGGTTCTCAACAACTTTTTTGCCTTGGTCTTTGCTGGCAACCTCTCTCCTCACGCCTCCCAAGTTGAAGGACCACAAGATGGGGACCAGGGAGACAAGTCCC
>JAVSBS010015396.1:0-27042 GCA_033124195.1 Coracias cyanogaster | reverse complement strand
GGTGGGGTTCAGTCTCCCAAGTAACTAGCAATAGGATGAGAGGCAACAGTCTCAAGTTGTGCCAGGGGAGGTTTAGATTGGATATTAGGAAAAAATTTCCTTACTGAAAGAGTGGTCAAGCATTGGAACAGGCTTCCCAGGGAAGTGGTGGAGTCACCATCCCTGGATGTGTTCAAAAAATGTGTAGATGTGGCACTTCAGGACATGGTTTAGTGGTCATGGTAGTGGTGGGTTGACAGCTGGATTTTATGATCTCTGAGGTCTTTGCCAATCTTAATGATTCTATGATTCTTTGTGTATTCAGAGGGCTGAGAATCCAATTGCTAGTTGCAGAAAGTATCCTCTGTTCTGGAGTGTACATGATTGCTGCTGTGAGCCTTGCTGGTCAATGTCCAAGGAATGGAACTGGAACAGAAAGCATGTGAGGCTTTGTCTCTCCTGCTTTTAAAGTGTGCCCTCTGAGCATGTTCAGCAAGAAAGGCGGCTGCAGAGACCTCCAAGATTTCAATATTATTCCATCGTGATTCAAAAATTGTTGAGAACATAAAACTGGTGGTATTTCTATAGCCTTAATTCAGTTTCTGTAAGCATATATCTCATGAGAACCTTATTTGAAGAAAAATGTAACTTTTTTGGTTAGTCTCTTCTATAGTGCACAGAATGTTACTTGATAATGAGATCATCATTGTTTTATTGCTGTTCAATGAGAAAACACTCACCTGCCTGTTTCACTGAGCATACTAAGGTCCTGCTCTGGCAACAAAAAGGGCTGTTGAATTGGTTACAGATGACAAGTGACCCTGCATAACTGCTCTGTGGGGACTACCGAGATGCAGATTCTTACACACAGGGGTAAGCTATTACCGTAGAGCAGATGACATATAGAAGCTTCTTATCTGTGGTAACCTGAGACACACAGAAAATGGTAGGTCTTGTTTCAATAGAGATAAATATAAGATGAGCCATTTTAAAGACTTTCCATAATGCAAAGCTTTGGGCAGTAGAGCGATTAAAGGAATTTACCTTTACCTTATTGGACAATAATACAAAACCAGCAAGAAACTAGGGATTGTTCCTGAGTCGTAAGAAGAGAAATACTTTTATACTTCCAGAAAAGGAATAGCTCCTTTTTGCAAGTAGGGAGAGATTAATGGAGTTGGAAAATGGCGACTATAGTCACGTCCAAAGAGGTAGAACCTCTGCCCCAGGCATATGATTTTTATGTCTGTGGGCTGCTTTTTTATCTTATGTCAGTTGAGTGTATTTAACCTATAATGGAGCTCTGAATTATAATTTCTCAAAAGAAAAATCTGCATAAGCTTAATACTGATTTCACTTTTCTGATCATACCAAATGATTACTAGACTGCTTTGTTAGATTAGCTACTGTGTAAATGGTGCGATTTGCTCAGTTTTCTCTCTGGTAGCATTGCTGTTCTTTCCTTCCAGTATCCAGTATTACTATTTGATAAGAATACATTTTCAGTGCTTAATTTCTATGCTGCTTTTGAAACATTGATCAGCTTTAACAGTACATAAAGCATTGTATTTTAATGCTCATTTTAATTGATTGACTTTTAACACTGCATGCCTTATGTTTGTGCAGTTACCTTGTCAAAATTATTTTCAAAGAATGGAAGAACTTGGTTTGATGAGTTTGACTTGCTATTGACAAGTCCATAGTCATAGTTGCATTACAGCTTTAGGTGTTCTTTAGGCCTGTAGAGTTTTGAAGAACATTTTCTCAGTTGGAAGAACTACAGCGTTGTTTAACTAGCATCATAAAAGATGAGAGATAGGAGTATAGGAGTACCTGCTGTTCTGTCTTCCCTGTCTCAGGAGCTCTGCTTATAAACGTGCCTGGGTCTGCTCCTTTACCTTATTTGTGCCAGAAATATCAAACATTGGTGGCAATTGGTACTTTCTGTGTGTCTTCCAGCTAAATGCACTGTGATTGCAGTGTAGTCACCTTTTCAAATGCAATAATTCATTGCAGAGTAAAACATATTTATCCAATGTTTGAAAAACCTTTTTTGAAATTTTGCAAGTGGTTAAGTACATATAAAAGCAACAATTTGTAAGTATTTGCAGTGCAGTACAAAGTATTTTCTATATTGCAGAAGATACCTTGTTTATAATGGAGAACATTTTTCCCTTTTTTCTTTCCCAAAACCACAAATTATGTGAAAATAAAAAATAGCTATTGGAAAAATGGAGGGATAGAAGGGGCAAAAGCTGTTGCATTTGAAGAATTGGAAAGTAGATTACTCCTTTAATTTGGTGCAGCTAATCATCACATTAAAGACTGTATAATTAAAAAGAGAAAAAGCTGCTGACTGAAATGCCACAAAACACTGAGAGGGAGGAAGTAGCAGGAAGCTACAGGTAACAACTTCAGAATTAATGGTCTAAAGTCTGAGTTAAGCTGTATTAGTGATAAAGAATTCTAGTCCGAGGACTGTAAAAGAATAAAAACTAGCAAAAAGGCTTTCATGTTTTACTGTACAAATTCTGATAATAGCTATTGACATAACTCCTTTTCATCGCCCCACACCTGAGCTTTTAGTTTTACATGGTACCAGGACCTCTGTCAAGAAAAAAGTATTTCAAGCTGTGGTTTTGCTCCATAAAATTTATGAAAGCTAATTTCATTTAACTTACTATATTTATCTCTGATGAGACTGAATATGCCTGAAGTTCACTGCAACATGAGCTCAGTCCTGTGTATGTCTTCTGCCAGCTACATTCTGATGAGAAGTTTACAGCTTAAAATGCTAAGCCAATTTGACTAAATGTAGTCTGAAATTTGTTATATTGACATATTCTCACATCCTTGCTGTGCTAAGCTCTTGTATTTTACTTCAGGCCTTTTGTAATCTGTTTTGGCTTTTTTTTCCTGAAATATGCCAGGAAAGTTCCATGGTGACGTTGAAATTTAGCTGTGTTAAAAACATTAAAAGAGATTGTACCTATCTGAAACCCCTTCTGATTGTTTTGATTTATCACTCCATTATGCAGTCTGGAAATAAGCTGACTTTTAGGCTGAAGAGAAAACATTTCTTAAATATTTCCTTGCTAATAATGCTTTTAGTAAAGACATCTGAATTTTTCAATGAGGTAATTACTTAAACCAGCAAAAAAAGCCCCCAAACACCCAAACCTAATCAGAGAACACAATCGCTGTATTCCATTTTTTGCCCTTACATATTTGTGCTGTCCTAGTAAAGAAAATATGTCCAAAATATATGCTTCCCTACCTGACTTCAGCTTTCTGGAATACCAGTTTTAATCACTGGTAATTGAAATTAACTGCAATTAGATTACTGTAATTAGTAAATAGAAGCAGAAGTACTCTTGCTAAAACACAGTTCTTAATTGTATCTGTCAAAGCGAAGGAGGCAAAAAGTCAGTAGACAAAGATAGTATCTCAAAAGTATTGCAGTTACGAGGGGGGAAGAAGTTTGTCCTCAAGTAAGGCAGTAAGATAAGTCTAAAGAAAATCTGTGTTCAGTCCCCAGTTCTACTGTTTTTCATGGTTTTCATTTTTACAGTGTTACTGGAGTGACCCAATTATTTTTGTGCTTTGAACTTGAAGATAATGTTTGCTGAAACTCAGTCATGAGAAACTATTAGCAAGAATTGTTGAGTTATGGTATAGGCTTACAGTCTGTATGTGTGGAAGGTGTGGAGTTCTGCAGGCAAATACAAGTTTAGTTGGCTGTTTCTGTATCATATATATCTTAATCTGTTCTTCAGAAACAGACTTATGGGGCGTGCATCAAAATATAAAGATATCTATTGCTCCAAACACGCATACAGTGGGTCAGCTCTTGCCCATTAGGAATACAGGAGCAGTTCTCAGAAGCAATTTTCTTTCCTTCATTGGATGATAGGATTGTTTAATCTTACTGAGCTGCAAAGCCTGTTGTCTTAACTTATATGAAAGTTAGTCCTGAAAGTCAACTTAAGTAAATAATTCCAGCCCTTGTATTTCAGTCATCTTAGGCTTTTAAATGAATTCATTTAGGAGGTTTTTCAGAGCTCATCAGCTCTTTCTTATTTGCCATTTAGAAGAGAATGCTAAATTAGAGAAATGAGATGGGGACAGCCAAAAACCAGAGCCTGTTGTGTTCCAAAGTGAGGAAAGAAAAGTCTTTGGGTAGAGGAAGGAAGGTGTATTTGGAAGCCTTCTTCCTGACTTTGAGTGAGGAATAACAGCTGTGAGTGGAAAGTTCTTCTAAATACCATGATTACATACTTAATGTATATATATTTACTACTTGCTTACTGTTCTGTAACACTGATGCATTGATGCTGAATTACCCCAGCAGTGGTTTGTTGTTTTAAACTAGTGTTTATGTATACACATAGATACAACCTCTGCTCCCTTAATCCCTCAAATCCCTCAGTGGGGCACAGAAAAGTGAAGAGGAAGGGTAGTGTCAAAAACCTGTCAGTTGCTCCCTGCCTCTACTTCGTGCTTAATAAATTTTAATAAGCTTGAGGAATTTTGCAAGGTTTAATTTGGTGCCAAGCTCCTTTGCTTAAAAGCATAACCATTGATAGTCTTCAAAGAAGAAATATTGGCTGGAAGTTTGGCCTTGGTTTCTTGAGTGCTAACTGGAGTGGGGAAATAGAAAATCTTGTTAGAGGAGCCTGATACACTGAGAAGAGTATCTGCCCTTCTAGAAGTAAGATTGGATTTCAGGATTAAAAATTCAGTTACAGCATTTTCAGCCTTTCTGTAGTGGAAACAAGTATTAATGTGGTAAGTATAGGGTAGTATTATTGACAACATGGCACTGTAGTATGGTAAGTATATTGCAGACCTCAAAATAAAACTATATAAGAAGAGAACTTGTTTTCTTTTTCTAGCAAATGGTCAGCAGAAGTCTCAGGTCGAAGTCATGCTATGCCTCACATTAAGACGTACATGAGACCTTCTCCTGACTTCCAGAAGATTGCATGGTTCTTAGTTACAAGGTAAACAACTAACCATACACCTCATGCTTAAAGTCATATATAAAGTTCTTGTCAGTCGCAGACTCTGGTGAGTTACTGCCATAATCCTCATAATACTGTCAGTAGTGATAAGAATTTTTATCCATATTTACTGTTGCCATATTGCACTGCCCTTTTTGGGGCTGCATGTTGAAGTTATTATGTCAGGAGCTGTTGACAGTCAAACCAAAATCTTGTCTGAGCTGTAACTGCCAATTTTGGGGGTTCAGCATGTACTTTTAAACCTTGGGTTACGTTTCTTTAGTACATGCTGTGAATGAGTGTGCTGGTTCCTACATAATAAATGTGGGTTAAGCCGAAGTTTATCCTTGTGCTGCCTTTTTGTTACAGAACACATAGGTACCTAGTATTTGGAGTCTAGCCTTTTGTCAGGTGGAGTTGTTAACCAGTCTAGGTTGAAGTCTAACTTTGTTTCTATTGTTTGGTTTTTGAAGAAGCCAAAAGGAGAAAAGTTTCTTTACACAAGGGGAGAATATCTTATTGTGAATGAAAAATACAAGATGTTTCAGTTTTGCCAAAACTGATTTCTGTGCAACTCTATATGCTATATGTTATGGTCTTTGTATGCTTACTCTTAAATACTCAATTACTTTTAATCTTTTATCCTTCTTATATTCTGGTTCTTTGAAATCATTCATCAATACCGTTGCCTGCAATTGTAGTAGTGATTAAGGTGCTTTTTGGCCTTTTGGAGGATTTAACTCATTCAAATGTGATGCCTGAGTCCACCTAATACAGAAATTCATGGTTCCTTTAATTTTTTTTTTCTTGTCTTTCTGTGCACCGTTTGCTACTATTGAAAAGCATCCAGCATGTCAGTCAGTTAAAACATAATATTTAAGCTTTTGTGTTTTGCTGTAGAAGTAGGTTTTGACAACAGAATTGCATTTTTTGACCCAAACTTGGTCTGCTTCATAGCAGATAATGATGGATTAACTACAACATAGTGCTGAATAGTCTATTAAAACAAAAGTACCTTTTCAAAATACTTGTTTTCATAAATATATCAAAGAACAAACTGCTAGGAGCAAAAGATACTGTTTTACACTTGCAAAATACTCTGTATTAAATGTGTTATTATGTAACTAGTCATAATTGAGCTAGCCTTTAATCTTCTTAAATCATCAAAATGAGTCTATTTACCAATAGAGTTCCTTTCTGAAACTTGCAGAGAAGATTAAAAAAGCTGAATTATGACACAAGTAAGCTTGTATAATTATCTATGTGTTGTACGAGTACCTGTGTATATACATATTGTCTCTGCTGCTCCCACAATGCTGTAAAAATAAGGAATAACACCCAAGTCACTTTTAATGAGAAGACTTTACTGACTGAAGTTCTCCTGTTAGAAGTGCTTTGCTACAGCTGTGGTCCTTCAGCACTTTCTGCTGTGAAGATTATGTATCAGTGAAATGTGTTGTTTCTCTTTGCAGTGCCAATCTATCTAAAGCAGCCTGGGGAGCTCTGGAGAAAAATGGCACCCAACTGATGATCCGTTCTTATGAACTTGGAGTCCTTTTCTTGCCTTCAGCATTTGTAAGTACATAGTTCTAGTACATACCTTGGGATATTCTGAGAATGTGCAAATATTGACAAATAAAAATGTGAGTGAAAAATCTATTTACTAGGTTTTGTGTTTCCATGTTAGAGCTGATAGCAAATGGAGTTTATACAAGGTATTCTTTAGAAATGCTCCACTTTCCGACACAGCAAGTATGGGTTTGGTATTCATGTGACTTTTGTTGTGCTGCTGAAAGGCAATAGTATTTTAGAACTGTAACACATACTAAACGTTGCTGGAAAGAGTGATGAAATCTTGTCTTCAGGCTTCTTAAAACTAGACTGTGAGTGCATGTTCGCATTGATGTGCCTGGGTAGTAGCCTGAAAAACTCCTATTGTTGCACTGAGCTGTTCTTGCTCTTCCCCTGAAATGCATTTGCAAAGCCATGTGACTCTCTTCTTAAACCTTCTGCTTTGAGAACAAGTTCTCAAATAAGTCTTCTAAAATCTCCAATACAAATCTAACAATATCTTCATAAATGGCTGTTTAAGAGCTGAAGGATTGTACCTTCCAAACCTGTGACAGCAGTCTCAGTATGTAGAATGCAGGTTGGACCCAAAATAACTTATTCTAGTTTTTAGAGCAGAGGACTGAGAGATATGGACCTTAGTTAGCATTAAAACATTTCATATACCTTGTAGTCTAAGTGCAGTTGTAGCAGATGAAATGGGGATTAGCACAGTAGACAGTGTGTATGTCCTATCTCTTTAGTATATGTTCCAAATTATTTATTTTAAAGGCTTTCCAGGATGAAGATTGTACCCAAGACTGTGATGGCTAGTAGCCACAACTCTTACTCTCTTCTAACACATCAAGTTCCTTATTGAACTACTCTTGCTGGTTTTTTAGCACTCTACGGAATCATGTAGTAGTGAGTCCTCTGACTTGTCCTGTGCATTGTATTTAAGAGAAAAAAGCTTCCCTTTTTTGTTTAACTTGTTTTTTTGTTTTATTTAGATCTACTGCTTGATAGTGGGGAGATGTGAGTTTCTTGTTCCTGTTGTTGATTCCTTCTCTTTGGTGAACCTATTAGTACCAAAATGTTATCAACACCAGTGAATCTATTACCAGAAACCAGTCAAACTCCTTTCTGTATGAAACTGATTCTTTTCCAGAGAAGAAATTTCAGGTTTCTCTAAAAAAGCATTTGTATGCTAAAAGTCCTTAGAAATATTTTTCTGATGAAGAATACATCTTTCCTATGTAATGTTGATGTGTTCACATAGTGTTTCATCATTTTTGTTAATTAGTAATATATTCCCAAATAAATATTAATTAATATTATGACATCATAGAAATGTTTACCTACCATAACTCTATAATCAGTCTCCTAAGATTGCAGTATTAAGATTGATTGGCTTCTGGGTGTAGCTAACAGTCTCCTTTATCTCACTTCTGACATTAAGGAGTTTGTGGTAGTGTGATCTCTGATATTCTGAGCCTTAGAGATGATCTCAGACATCATTCTCCGGCATTGTTTATGTGGAAGAACATTTTTAGAGAAAATGCTTAGATCAGAGACTGAAACAAGGAAAAGCCTACAACTTCTTGTAGTAGGAAGCATTGGCTCTGATACCACTGCACTCTAAAAAAAAAACTACTAAACATCACCGGCATAAACAGCTATTATTAACAGAATAATGAAGCATTGGTCTTGGGGAAAAAATTGTGCAAAAGGATTTAACAGCATCTGAACTCAAGTGATAAATAACGTTCTAAGAAGTTGGTTGAAGTTATCTCCAGATGCTGCCAAGTATGGACTTGTGTGATTGTACTTGGTCCATGAAGCTTTTTGTATGAACGTAACTGGTCACCAGATTGCACAGTCACTTTAGATAATTTGAATACTCCTGTTCTGACTCTGGCTTTTCCATGCATTGCAAGTTTTGGAAAACATACTTCAAATGGGTAGAAAATCAGGAATAATTGAGTTAGTATTTTTGCATGAGTGACCATACCTGTTTTATATTTGAGCAATCTGCAAAATTTTCACTTAAACACCCCCAAACCAAACAAACAAAAACCCACAAAACAACAACAAAAGCCAAACAAAACAAACCCCAGAACAAAGCTCTGTGAGAATGCTTGGCTTGCATTCCATCCTGAATCTTGCTTTCAACACAAGATTTCTTGCATGTGGAGCACGAGAGCAGAGATCCACTAGAATGATTAATAGAGGACCAAAACTTGGGTTAAAAGATCTTACATTTTTTTCCCCATAGCTAAAATTGTAAGTCTTAATGCATTTGATCTTATTTGGGTGAGTTTTTCTGTAACTCAGTCAGTTTCATTCTAAAATCAGACTTTGTTTTGGTGAACAGAGTTATTTTTTTTCAGGAGTATTTATCAGAAATATAAAAGATTCTCAAGCACTTGAACCTTAGAAAGTTTCAGCAATCTGAGGTTAAAGCTTTAACTTCTTTGCGAACTAGTTAGACCTTTCTACTGTTAATGACTTCATCATTTTGGGGTGTTTATTTAGACCAAAATTATTGATGTCTTTCTTTGCTCTCCAGTCTTAGCAGTTGGAGTAGAATCGACTTGGCTGTTTAATAGATTGAGAATTTTTAAAAATGAGGTATAATTTTATTCTTGTGTTGCGTCAAAATAATCAGAATTTAAATGAAGTGTCTATGCTAAGTTTACTGATGATTAAGAACACACTGGGTACTTATTAAGCATCTGTTCCAACCTTTAGCAGAAGCCTGCAACCCTCTTCACACAAGAAAACTTAGAGGTAGATTCAGCTATAAATCCAATATAAGTAGTCTGCTAGTAATGACATCTATGAAAAACTGTTTTGGTAAATGGTGTTGGGTTAAACAGTTCCTAATGAAGCTCAAGACTTGTGTTCATTAAGGTGAGAGGGATAAAAAACATTGGCTGGGCCTGCTTTTGTGAGAGGAAAGTTTTCACTGAAACATTGCACTGACCTCTCCATTCTTAGCCAAACCTCTGTTCAGGGACTAGAGATAGTTTTGCTTAATATGGGAGGGGAGCTACATTGCTTTGAATCTCAAAGTCTTTTTAACAATTTTTGCTGCGTTCTACATCCGTATGCACAATCCAAATTTATTTATTAAATGAACTCCAGAGAACACTTGATTTTTAAATATGTGAGTCCTTGACTTCTGGCATTCAATTTTTTCCTTTTGATCAGCCTTTTGGAAGAGGCAGTCAGAGTATTCCTGTTCCAATCCCCACTATGTTCAGGAAAAGATTGAATTCACCTATTGCTATATAGCTCTATGTTATTTTGAGATTGGTTGAAGCAGCAAGAAGTGTGAAAACCTCCTGCAGTGCAGAACAGTCACTGCTGAAAATTCAACCATTAAGTAAGGGGATGAAAAATGTTTTTGTTTTTAATGTTTGTAGTAGCAAAAAAAGGAGGGAGAATTAATACATTTCTACACTGGTCACCAGAAATGTGATCTTGTATAGCATGCCTGCAAGGTAGTGTCAGATTAATTGGAGAAGCAGGATTTGTCCACTGTCAGTTGATTCCACTGCTCCCTACTATCTGATTGTTGTGACTATCTCCTAGAAAAAGATTTCAGGCTTTAAGACTGATAGCGTTGTTGTGCTGCCTTATTTAACACCTATGTAACTGTCAACCTTACAGAAATAATGAAGTTCTAGTTTTCATCTTGGGAGTGTCTACCTTCTATCTTAGAAAGAAAAAATTGTTGTGAAAAATAGTCTGTGCTGCATTGTGATTGTTTTTTAAAGTTGAAAATAAGCACAACTTAAATAGTCAGTGTCAAATGCAAAAGCTGAGGGCTAGTATTTTCACTTGTACCCCTAACACAGTTATAGAAGTATAAGTAAGCTGCATAGAGTGGGTAAAGCGAGGCTGTTTAGGATCAAAATAGCTTTTCAGAGAGTGCAGAAATACATATTGGGGAAGATGAGTCACCAAGTGAATAGGGACTGCTGGAAACAAATTTAACTGTAGGCATCAAAGATTTGAATGGCTGAGGTTTTATTTTATTGCTGTGTAAATTTATCCTTATGATGCATATATAACACAATCTTATATCTGAAAACCAAAAATAGCTTAATGCACACAAGATGTTTCTCTCTTGAAAATTGGCAGTTGATGTTATAGCTGTAGAGTTCAGTACAAATTGGGAAAACTGTCCAAGAACTGCAGCTAGTACAGAGCTGGGGCAAGTATTGTGTTGTGATTACTGAGCTAGTAGCGTCCGTGTTAAAGGCTTCCTCAGGCATATCTATGCAAGCTGCTGTCATTAGTGCCATTAAATAAATTTGTAATGTTTTAGTAGACACCAACGCTTTTGGCAAAGTTTTTCCTTTATGCAGCTTAAGGATTCAGCATTTCAAGAAGATGGTTCCAAACATCTTTAAGTGAGATTTAATTTAGCCTTGATAACTTGCTCTAAGGCTGTGCTTCAGTCTAATTGATTCTCTGCAGTATATTTTCTAGTGTAGGATCTGACCCATGGGATGTCAGTCTGTCAAAAATCATTCATTTCAAAGGTGGTGTTAGCCACTAGAGGCGAGAATTTTGTCTGTTGAGCCATCCTTTGCCATCAAAGTCTGTGGAAATTTTGTAGCTATCTTCAGTAAAAAAGGAGCCTTCAGCAAGCATTGAAGTAGTTTTTAGAGTACATTAATCAAATTTCTATACATACAATGGATAAAACCTACAAAAGTTATTTAAAGCTGCCAAACATCTTGATCTCACTAAGTAGTTGTTGGGCGAGTTCAGATTTGCAGAAAGAGTGCTGACAGTCTTGGGATTGTGGCAGTCATTTTTGTTTTTTCAAGGCCTTTCTTCCCTAAACCTTAGGGAAGGTTTAGGCTCTCAGCCTAGGAAGAATAATAGTGAAGCTTTGCTGCAAGTCAAGCTCGTGTTCTGGTGACAAGTAGGTTGCTGTACCTGTCTGACTCAGCAGATTAATCTATTAGAGAATTAAGGACCTGATAATGTACGTTGGAATCCGGCTTATCAAACATGTCAAAGCAATAGATTAGCTTAACATGTGGAACTATATCAGTTGGCCCTACCATGATAGTAGCCTGTCCATGACTGTCTTCACTCCCTTAGTTGTGCTAGCACTGGTGTTCAGTGAATTCCTTGTGCTTTAAAGCAGCTCAAACTGACCAAAATCAAATTGCACAAGTTTTCAAACTGTTGTTCCGTGAACCAGCTCAACATGATCAGGTGCTAATGCAAGAAAGAAGTAGGAAGGGCAAGTTCAAGGGGGCAGAGAGCCAGGGAGGCATGTGAAGGATCACATTGAGATAATCTTATTTTGGCCTAATTTTGGAACCAGATCCTCTGAAGAAGGCCAATCAGTTAAGTTTTGGATCAAAACAGGTGTAAATGCTAGGACTTGGCTGAGGAGAATGTATTGTGCATTATAAATGGTAGAGTCAAGCCTGCAGTTATTTCACTTTTTGTCACACCAGTTAAAGTAGCCACTGTTGGATGAGTAGAAGGCTTTACTTTGTCATATCAAAGGAACATCTCAAAACTGGCCAAAAGCAGATGCTTATGGAAACATATAATGGTCATGCATGCTTATCTCTGAAGATTTCTCAGCTTAGAGGCTACAGCCATTTCTGTGTGCATCCCTTGTCGTCTTTTAAATGCCTGTAAGCTTCTAGCATTCACAACCTGCTCTGGCAGACTTCCATAACTTAGTCACGTTGTCGCGGTCCGAGCATGCAAGCATCCGTACCACCTCCCAAAGTGTTCTGAAAATCAACTTCATTTGATGACTTTCCCATCTTGCACTGAAAGACACAGTAACTGTGATTGCTATTCACCTTTTCTATACCACTCTTTCTATAGACCTTTATCTGCTTCTAGGCTAAAGAGACCTTAGCCTGCTCAGTTGCTCCTAGGGTGGAGATTGTTTGATCATTCTTACTGCTTGTCTGTTTTCTTCTGCTGTTTCATTCAGGTTGAGAGGGTAGTGAGCAGAGAGACAAAAGTGCACATGAGATGCAAGTATAAATCTGAAGAAACAGATGCAGATATAAATCTGTGACACAATGATGTTCTCAAGGTTCTCCTCACTCAGAGTCTGTTTGACCTGCTGTATTTTCTAAAGTGGTATGTAGCAGGTCAGCCTCTGATTCTCATTCACTTGTTCAAAACCAAAGTTGTTCATCCAGAACTGACAGAAATGTGTACACGTAAACATAATTCTATTATATCACACTTCATGATAAAGTTCAGTTTGATTTTGTTGAATAGCATAATTGAAACACATGCAATATAGAGATGCTTTATGTAAGTGCAATGCTTTCTGTACGGCCCTTACAACTAGTCTTGTGTAAATTATAGAAAACACATGAGTATGTGCTGCTATAGAGGTGGCTGTGTGTGCATGAGGTAGCCTTATGTTTGAGTTTCAGTCTTCTTGGAACACAAATGAATTGAAGCCCATCTAAAACTTGCAAGAATATGTAATACTGCATACATATTTTGGAAGAGAATACTTAGAAAACTGGGAGGAAGAGAACTAAGTATTGATACTTAATTGTAAAGAGGAAAAAATGTCACTCGCCAGTCACATGATAAGGTGTGTATGGGAACAAAGTGGGAAGAGAGGCTGCAGCCCCTCTCCTTGGTTTGCTGGGAAGTGCCTCCAGAGACACCTGATAACAAAGAGGTAGTCGGAGGGACAAATATACTCAAGTTGTGATGCTTAGTTTGTGAATCCATCTGATACATATGCCTTGCAGTTATATCTGCGTAAAAAGTGATTTTTTTAATAACTTAGTCTGGTTCTCAAGAATTCTTACGGTTCACTGTGGCTTTAACATACTATGTGGCAGAGTAGTCTTAGGTGAAGACAATGGAGAACTAGGAATAGACTAAGATTTTTGGAAGCTGGATTTTATAAAGATTGTTTACAATTAAAACCAAACAGAATACAAACTAGATGAAGTGCTCTGAAACTGAGCATTCCTGGGCCTCGAGAAACACAGTATGCTCCAGCTATGGGAATGCTGATTTGATACTGCGAATTTCTGATAACTGTTTCTTAGCGTTTTTTCATACAGTTTGATCACAAGGTTATGAGGCTTATTTGGCAGAAGTTAGGATTTAGAATCATTTAGGTTGGAAGAGACCTTTAAATTGAGTTAAAACATTTCTGGCAGCGGTGGGATTCGAACCCACGCCTCCGAAGAGACTGGAGCCTTAATCCAGCGCCTTAGACCGCTCGGCCACACTACCGTGGTGGACTTGTACCCTACATGCTTAAATTCCTAATGTAAAAGCTCCCCAGGCTCTGTGGCTTGTCTTCTGTTTTCTGCTGAATACAAATTTGGAAGTGGGTCATTCCTCACTGCCATCTGTTGCCTTGCCAGGCTTTGTCTGGCTTTTAAAATGCTTCCACAATTTATGCTCTGAGGTTGGGTCTTGGCCTGGTATGCTAATGCAGACTCAGAACTATGTTGAATGGTTGTTCTCAACATGGTAGCAGCTGTCATCATTTACAATTTTAGTGTTTAGGGAAAAATCAGCTGATGCTGACATTAGATCTCAAGCTTGTCTTGATTAAGAAATAAAAAAAGATTGTGTCCTGTGTTTGAACTGCATTTCCCTTTCTAACTCCATTTCTTTCTCACCTCCTACATCTTCACTCTCACTCATGTTCAGCTCACTCTTTCAGGCGCTGGGAATTCCTTTTCAGAGACTGAAATAAATTGCATCTTTAACATAAAGTGTTGAGAGAACCTTATCACCTAACAGTATAGAGTTCTGGGAAGCACGTTGCAGTAATTGTTTCAAAAATCCTGGGAGTGTCTAATGGAAAGCTTTTTAAAAAAATGTCTGGTAAGGTTGTAAGATAAACTAAACCTGACCTGTAAAATGGTATAAATGTTTGTGGAATACTTAAAACTTCTAAAACATTTATTGAAGAATGTTACACTAGCCTGTCAGCTTTTGGAAATAAAACCCTCAGAGAAATATAGTAGTTGCAATTAAACTGAGAACTCACCTATGATGGCCTATCTAGTGCTATCAGACACTACAATTATATCTAAATAATAGGCATAGGCAACTAAAAATAGTATTTCAGTTTCTGATGGTGAATACTAACTGGTTATGAGTAAAATACTCTTTTGTAGTTGCCTGTGGGGATGGGTGTATGAGGTGAATCTGGAGTAGAAAGCAGCCAGCTGCCATGTGTATGTGTTATTATCAGAATGGAACTGCTTAAATTTTTGCTACATTCAAACAACTGAACCAAGCACCTTCACTCATAGCTCAACTTAGACCAGAACCAAAATAAAGTACGTGAAGCTCTTTGACTATAACATTAACTTCCAAAGTAATGTGGTACCACTTTCTTCTTTCATTTCTATAGTTTCAGGTGAAGTCTCCTATCCTGTAGGAAACAGAGTGGTGGTGGGGAGGAATAAATAGTGTAGGTAAGCCAAGATTTTATATGTGGACTTCAGGATGTTTTCACACTCTTGTGGTAAAGACACCGGGGACATGTTTTCCATGCCAAGGAATGCTGAGTTTAGCTACCTGAATTTGTCACTGTGGTGTTCTTAGAAAAAAGGAAGTGTTCTTATACAGTTGAGTAAAGCTCTGTTTTAAATAAATGCACCGCAATGTTGAGGAATAGAACCCCCAACAGCATATAAAGTTTCCTCAGTACAAAAAAACCCAAATACTTTCCCAACTGAGAAATGCACCTCTTAACATTTCAAAATGTACTGCTGGGAGCAGCAGTCAAAGAACAAAATATAGCTGCGGAGGGAAAAATTATGAAAGAATAGACTATGGCTGAGGAAAATTTACAAGGCAGGCAGAATTTTTTTTAGGCAAGATCCTGCTGGTTTGTTTTTTTGGAAACAGCAGTGAGAGCTGTCAACATGCAGGAAATGTTCAAAATAGACAAAATGTGTGACATTTCAATTTCTGTGTGAAGACAGACACATGAGAGATATTTTTAAAAGCATGTGAATCTCCTCAGAGAGCCTTGTTAAAGAATGTATTCCATAACCTAGACTCTTACTCCAGAATGTTTTGAGGAAAACTAAATGCCTTTTCTTAGATTAGCATTTCCTGAATGGAAAAATCTCTACAGGTTGAGTTCTGACAAATAAAACACTTTTAGGATCAACTGCTGCAGTCCAGCAAGGTTGGAGAACAGCATCAGAGGAGAAGTAAGACTTGGAGGAGAGGAAAATAAAACTGATGACTAATGAGGAAGAACAAGGAATAGGAAAGCAGAGGTGTAGAACAAGAGAAGGAAGCAAAATGCCTGAAAAGAAACACACTGAATTAATAACAGGGCCCAGAATGTACAAGAAATGAAGCAGAAACGAAAATGTTACTGGGTTGAAACAGAGGGGTACCAGGAAAGAAAATGAGACTAAAAGTGTCCTACTAGGGGTGCTTTTTCTTTCATGTTGTGTGAAAAGTATCCAGTGCTATGAACTTCAGAGTGGAATATATGAGGCATAGTTCTTGATACACAAGTTAAACCTAGATTACTGGGTATATGTGTAGAGGCCTAAGTAGGTGATGCTCTACACTACATGCCTTGATGGCAGTGGTTATACAAATTTCAAACTCAGATGGTGCCGAGCAGCAGCTGTCTTTCTTTGATGCTCTTGCTCAGGTGTGCATATGAAGCTCATTGTACAATAAGAACCAGCACAGAAGCCTTCTCTGTCATTCCATATTTCTCTCATAGCTGCATGTAGAAGACAAAATCTCAGGGGCACTTGGGGCAATCAAACCTCACCTAAGCTATTTTAATTCACAATTTAAATGTCAACTTATGAGTAGTATATAAGACTATACACCACCCGAGCTCTCTACCAGGTGAAACCTGAGTACATAAGTTGTGAAAAAAGCTCTTACACCACTTACACAGTTCCTGTTCTTTGTGAGCTCTAGCATCCTGGCATATTTCACGTTCTTTCCACTACAGACATAAGTATGGCTATTGCATTTTGACATGAGATTTCTATCAAATCCTCAGTGATACACGTTTGTTGGAACTGAACAATTTGATTGTTGCATTTTTTTACAAAGTATTGCTGTAGTTTTTCTATTCAGTCAGTTTCAAATCCTTAGATATTTATGAGCTTTTAAAAAATCTTATCTCTTTGCATTGGTTTGTTTTGAACGGATTGCTTGTTATTCAAAGGCTCTACAAAAGGCTGTAGCATGGTTTAAATGAAGTTTTATCAAAATGCCACTGAATTATAATGGCATAAGAAAGGGAAGTTTAAAATGGATTTTCATTCACACTGTCCTTTAGCATGGACCTTGTTTGTTTGTTTGTTCCCCCTAATCTTTCATTTAAAAGGCACTGGCTTTTACTTAGTCCTTGATGTAATATGCAGTGTTTCTTACATCATAACTACTTGCATCAAAACCTGTTACTTTGGGTCATGAAACAAAAGAAGTGCCTATATTCTAAAGGAGTTTCTTGAACTGACTTGCTAGAACTGCTGTAATACAGCTTGACATTGCCTTTGGCAGCTCTCCCTTTTTGCTGCTACTATGCTTCTTGAACATGAAAGGAAAAGGTGTAAGGCTGCTTTATAGCCTGTGCTTTGCATGGTCATATGAATGTTGCTTCCTCCAACTTCTAGTACTAAAATTTGATGAAGTAAAGCTTCAGTAAAGAAGAACTTACAGTATTGTAAAAGTACTGTATATAGATGGGACTATCCATTCAGCCAGCATGTATGTTTGAATAAAATAGGATTATTTAGTGGTAATTAAGAAGCTTGCTTGTACTATCACAAAATAGTAGTCCAGTAAAACCTAGACTGATGGATCCTATAGCTGCGATAAAGTACAAGTTAACATTCAGACATGAGCTGGCAATGTGCGCTCACAGCCAAGAAGGCCAGCTGTATCCTGGGCTGCACCAAAAGCAGCATGGCAAGCAGATTTGGGGATGTGATTCTGCCCCTCTGCTCTGCTCTAGTGAGACCTTACCTGGAGTACTGCATCAAGCTCTGGACTCTTCAGCACAGGAAAGACATGGACCTGTTGTAGTGGGTCTAAAGGTGGGCCATAAAAATGATCAGAGGGCTGGAACATCTCCCCTCTAAGAAATGAGGACAGGCTGAGAGAGTAGGGGTTGTTCAGCCTGGAGAATAGAAGGCTCCAGGGAGACCTTAATGTGGCCTTTCAGTACTTAGAGGGGACTTTCAAGAAAGATGGGGACAAACATTTTAGTAGGGCCTGTAGCAATAGGACATGGGGTAATGGTTTTAAACTAAAAAAGGGTAGATTCAGACCAAATGTAAGCAAGAAATTTTTTACAATGAGGGTGGTGAAACGCTGGCACAGGTTGCCCAGAGAGCTGGTAGATGCCCCATCCCTGGAAACATCCAAGGTCAAGTTGGATGGTGCTCAAAGCAACCTGATCTAGTTAAAGATGTCCCTGCTCACTGTAGGGGAATTGGACTAGGTGACCTTTAAAGGTCACTTTCAATCCAAACCATTCTATGATTCTATAATTTTTAGAAAGAAAAATAGAGTTATTCAGTAATGTCTTAGAAGTAAATAATAAAAGCTTGATAGCCTTTAAACTTTTAGACTTTTTAATCAAATTGCGTTTGATAGACAATAGGCTATTGGAAGTCTCAGTATTAGAGATTTGCTTTTGTGTAACTTGTTAAAATTGATGAATGGGATCCACTGTCTCTGGAGAAGTGGCTAAGCAATATCATCTGCCTAAGTTACTTGAATTGCATTAAATCTATCTGCCCTCGTATTGCATTATAGTTTGGTTTTTTTTTTCCAGTTCTTAACCTTGTTTGAAATCTTCTCATTCTGAGCACAGTCTTTGAAACTTCTATGCAAGCAGTTTCAAATCTTCATTAATTTTTTTTAGTAATACCATGGATGGTGTTACTCAAGATATCTGAAAAGCATGAGTTTGAAGACTTGTTTCTGTGACACACATTGAATTTTAATTGAGTTCCTGAAACACACTGAACATCCTAGCTAATATCTTCAGGATGAAACTGAACAGCAAAGAAAATCTTTAAAGCTTTTCCCTTTAGTTAAATATTTAGCCCCAAAGGTGTTAGCATTTTGTTTAATAATTGAAATTTTATTCCAATGTCAGTAAGCATTCATGCAAAAGAAGCAACATCTTGTTGTATTGAGAGATGCTACCGATATGGTACTAGCAGAGACCTTAGGCGATTTGGATAGAATTGCACTCACAAGCAAGGCCACAAATGTGTTTACCTAGTGAACATGGAAATAGATTGGTAATGTGGAAAGGACTGAGAAGGTAGCATATATCCAGTGTGGACCCACCTGTTCAGCCAAGCCAGTGAATGTAAAAGGAGAAGAGCCAGAAATAGTAGTAATAAGAGAAGCTGAGTTCTTGTGACAGGCAGGTGCTTTAGGAAGTATTTAACCTTAGAAATAAAGGTAAAACATTTTATTAAAGTAATCTTACTGAGAAAGAATCTATTGTGGATTAGGTTTGGGTTTTTTCCCCCAAACTAATACAGTTTTATTCAGTTGTTTCTCATCTTTCACAGGGCTTGGACAAAGGTTACTTTCATGTGAGAGGGAAAATGCTTTCAGCAAGTAATGATTCAGCAACATATTTTCCTGTACCTTATGACTTGCCACCACAACAGTATGGAAGTAAAGGTAAGGGGTGACTTCAGAAGAAAAGTAGATGTATTTACATGGAGCAAACTGAGTAACTCTAAGTCATTTAAACACTGCTGTATTCTAAAGCTTAATTTTAACATTTCTGTGGCATGCCTGCATTTGAGTTTATAGTGGTCCTACTATTTGTTTGCGACTTGAGAATGTTTTTCTGCAGGACTGATAAGGGAAGGAGTGTTGAAAGAGGAAAGTTTGGAAGAGAGCAGGTGTGAGGAAACAATAGTCCTCTGGAAGTGGGGTGTGAGAAAACACTATAGAGCAAATGTGAAAGAATTGCTGAAAATCAGAAGAAAGAAGAGTTGCTTTTGGTCCATTCTGTATTTCATAGTTGTGTGGGAATCCTTGGATGGGTGGAGGGGGTCTATTTCTTAACACTTGAAGAGATTTACAAAATCTCAACCTTCTCGTGAATATCAGGAAAGTGGTAAGTAACTGCTGCTGGGGGGTGATGACGGCTCAAAAACCGAAAAATATATTGAGGATAATGATGTTGATGCGCAACCTGCAATATTTAGGAAGAGTAAGTTTTTATACTTATTGCAACTAACCTCTTTTTTCTGAGAAGCTATGATCTAAAAAGACATCATCCACAGCAGAGCTTGAAAGAATAGAGCGTAACAAAGAGTTAAGGAAAGATGTTTATAGCAACGCAGTTCTTCCTATAGATTCTTGAACTAACAAATGATATGGTGAGAAAGAACATTTAAAGGCTAAGAAGTAAATATGCTATAGAGTCTTATATAGTAAATAAAAGTAAAGACACATCATTTCAGGGTGGCTGAAGTCCCCTAGCAGGATCAGAGACTGTGAGTGTGATGCTTCCTGTAGTTGAAGTAAGAATGCTTTGGCAGCATCCTCTTGATTGGGTGATCTGTAGTAAACACTAACCATGAGGTTTCCTTTGTTGGCTTGACCTCTGATTTTTCACCCATAAGCTCTCAACCTGTTTTTCAAACATAGCTCTGTGCAGTCAATACACTTTTTTTACATAGATAGTAAACACACACACCCCTTGCTTTGCCTGTCCTTTCTGAACAGTGTATGGCCATAGATTGCAGTGCTCCAGTCATGATTTATCGCACCAAGTTTTAGTGATATCAATGAGATCACAGCTTTCTAGCTGCACAGTGGCTTCCAACTCCTGTTTGTTACTCATGCTGTGTGCATTGGTGTAGAGGCATTTCAGCTGGGCTCGTGACCATGTCACCTTTTCAGAGGAACAAGCCCTAATTCTTTTGCAGCTTTTCACAGATGTTTCCCTGTTGGTTCCTAGCACATCAGCAGCCACTGGCTCTTCTGTGTTGCTCTAAACTCCATCCCCTTCTGTCACTAAGTCTAGGTTAAAGCCCTATTTACAAGTCTGACCAGCTTGTTGGCAAAGAGGCTTTTGCTGCACTTGCTCTGGTGAATCCCATCAGGTCCCAACAAACCTGGCTTCTCGCAGGTAGTTCTGTGATTCTAGAAGCCAGAGCCTTGAGCATGGCACCAGCCACACAGGCAGGCATTCACCTGTTCACTATGATGCATGTTACTTTTGTAAATTGTGAAAATAATTTTCCTGCTTTAAGATCTTACTACCTACCTAAAAGAATTCTTAAATAGTATTTCAGTTTTCCTAGAGGAAAAACACTGTCTCAATACAGAAATGATAATATGATTTATTACACTTTAGTATAAAACGTGCTGTCCATTTTAAGTACTGTTAATGTTTTGGGAAGTGGTGGGCAGGGGTTGTGCCTGGGTTACCAGCTAACTAAAGGGGAAGAGTACACTACAACTAACTGTTGTGCTCTGGGACATGCGTGCACTGTCCGCCTGTAACTAATGCTCAAACTGATAGTTTTTTGGGAAGATTCTTCTAAAAGGTCATATGTAAATTTGGGGGAATTTTAAAACAAAGATTAAAAATTATAATCTGTATATTCCCAAATGTTAGATATACTACTTTCTTTGTGCAAAAATGTAGCTGTATAATTAATATGGTTCTTAATTCCTTCATTTAACCTACTGTGTCAGTGAGTTTTATGCTGCTTTTAACTAAATGTAAAGATTTTTTTCCAAATAACTTTTATTTTTCACTTTTTGCATGTAAAGCTTATTTCCGTAGCGAACTCGTTTGTCTGCAGTTCAGCTTTCTCCCATGACATGAATAGACATCAGAATTCAAGTTGTCTAGGCTTTGGCAGTGGAAGCAAAGTCAGCTACCTGTGCCTTTTCACATCTCTTTCCAGAATATTCTGTTTCAGTTCCTCAGCCTCTCCAGGTGGAAAAGATGTTTAGAGAATTCCCGTGCTATGGGATGGATTCATAAAATAATCTGTCCTTAACAATACAGTTATCAACTCTTGAAGTCTCTGGAGACTGATATAAATAGGTTTATTTTAATAAAGTCTTGAGAAGCAGAAATGCAAGTAATTGTACTTTCCCTGAAGAAATCACATTGACTGATCCCTTTAATTGAAGGAGAAAAGGCTCTGGGGGATTTTCCATGAAATCAAATTCTCTATAACCACGGGAAAACAAAGTACATATCGCTTTCATATAATCAGAAAAATCTTGTCAGGAGCAGGAAGGAGGAAAAGCGGGAGGAATAGTGAACAAATTATCAGAAGCAGGGCTATGCATTGCCATGTAAAGCTCTAAGAAGAGGATAGGTGTATCTTGTACTTGTGCAAATCTGAGTCTTGAATCAGATGTGCTTAGAGTTACAGAATTATGTTATTATATAATATAATACATTGAGATAAAACTAGTTCCTTAGTTTGTGGAAATACTTTAACTGCAGATTCTTTGTCATTCTGTCACAATGGCTTTCTGTTGTATTAATTGGTGTTTATCATATAGGACTAGACTTCCAGCATGAAAACTGTTACAGTGAAGTAAATGCATCTTGTAACAATAAAATACATCTCAGAACATACAATGATAAACTGATCAGTAAACGATACAAATAATTGGTCTGGTTTCAGCCATAATAATTCATGTGGTTGATCTGCAGTCTTTTAAAGTCCATTAAGTTCAATGACAATGAAATAATTTGATCCCTGTCTTACTTTTCTCTCACCCTCTATAAAAGGGAGGAAAAAAACCACATAAGACTTAGGCACTGTAGCCTGGTTTGCCTCATTAGTGCGTAGGTTTCATTCTAAAACCCAAGTTTAGGCAAAAGAGAAAAATAATCTCTTGGAGAAACAATCATGAAGATTTTCTTCCTCCTCTTCTTCCAAAGATTTCTAAAGCGTATAAATTGAGGTCATTGTGAGACAGATAACTTCTCGATTTTGCACTGTTTTTCTCTCGCAGAGAGGTGGGTTATCCTTCACTGAAATGCAATCATAGGCTAAACTGTAATCACTGAAAGATGTATCGATGTGCTTTAAGATGTCACCGGTAGGGTAATGATGATATATTACCTCTGTGACCCATAACATATTTTAAATTTTCCCATTGCTTTCATTTAGTTTTCAGCTGTATTTCAAACTTGCACAGAGCCACATTTTACGACACATGGACAAGTAAACTCCATCTGCTTGTGCCAGCCAGAGTCATTTGATCTTCCTGAAGGGAACAGAGAATAAAATTAAACTGGGTCTCAAACCATAACTGGTAGCAGCATAGTCACTTCAACTTCAGATGAAGAGTTTGTAAGATTTCTTCTGTGAAAGAAATCATATCAGAAATATTTTCATGTCAAGTAGCTCATTTTAACTACCTAAAATGATTTAAAAAAAAAAAAAAAATCGACGAAACAACAAAAAAAAGCCACCACCAAACCACACTATAATGCTTAAAACCAAATATTTTTGGGCCTAAAAACTGTCAGAAGGTAATGATTATGTGATTAATTAGCTCAATGAATCAGTGAATCTATGGTTTACATGTATTGTAAAGACATGTAATAACATAAATAGTACAACAATATAGTTATTTTTGTTGTATTATAGTAAGCATCAGTATTTTGAGCTACTTCATCTGGTTTTTTTTCTAGTGAGTTGCACTTAACTTTCTAATTAAATGTAAGTGCGATTAGATTTCTGTTTAATTGTCTCCGTTTTCTGCTTTTTTAGGGAGACCTTAGCACAGAAAACATTTCTGAAACATTCCTCTGCATTATTATTCTGTCAGATTTCAGATTTATTAATCTCATGCACTTGTTATAGAACTATCTTACACAGTGCTACTGAAAAGGGGATAAGCTAAAAATATATTTATCAGCAGTTCTTTGAGTTGTGACTGGGTTAAAAGGCAGGTATTCATATAAGCTTTTTCTGAGCTCTTAATTCAAAATGCTCAGGAACTGCTTAAATCTGCTAGAAGGTAATCCAATAAAGTAGGGTGGTAAGTAGTTTCTGATAAGTTATTTCTCATTCAGTTTTCTCTTCAGTGTATGTATTTAGATCAGAAAAAGAAACTGCTGGCTGTTCAGCTGACTGATAGTATACACTATATATATATACAAGAAAATAAGACAGGGTCTAGCTCACTTCAGGTTAATCTAAAGTTAGAGTGAAATTACATCTTACTCTCTAAATATGCCAATCACATTAGTCTTTGGTTATTTTGCTCTTTGTTGAAGATTTCTTTCTTGAACCGTTCTAACAATTTGTAAAAATGTATTAAAATGTATTTCAGTATTTTCCAGTGGGGAAAAATCTATTTTATCCTTGGTAATTGGGGGCTAAAGCTGTCAAATGTCATACCATGAGAGGTTGGAAGAATGGTGGGCAAATGAGATGGAAATTTGCTTTAATGCAAGTTGAAGTATTGTGGAGAAATGAACAGTCCACTTAAGAGTTCATTAGTTCTCAAGCTGAAGTTTTCAACCTCTGACAGCTGTGATTTCATTTTCTTAAGGATGCACATAAAGGATCTGTAAGGTGTTCCCTTGTGAAGGGCCAGGGTCGCGGTTCAGTATTCAATTGCTACGCTTACATGGAAGAACAAATTGACCTTTTCCTTGTAACTTCAGATGTTCAGGGCTTGCTATTTTGTCTAGTTTTCAATGAGTGGGAGTTGGGAGTATGGTAAAATTACATTTGGTAAATATTTGTAGTAATTTCAGGAAACTAGTAACACTCATTTATTACACATAAACTGTTGTTGGGTGGGATAAAAGCAAGAAAAACTTCATGGTATATTTGCCGCCAGCTCTGATAGATTTAGATATTTGTGTTTATCCTATTATTTAAAGAGTGGGGATAATTTTCATTTATCCTGTCTTGTGTTAGTGACAAAGAGATGAGTGTTATGTCCCGCTAAGGACAAAAAACTTACAAGGACCTGCTGTATCCTTAGAAGGTCAGATAAGTTTTGGGAAAATGTCACTGTACATGGTCTCTAGCTTTCTCCCACCTTTGTTTTTTGTCTGAAGTTCTAGAACTCCTCTCCACTTCCTCTGTTACGTAATTAATATTTTTTTAGAAATTAAGAAAGAAGACTTCTGGGAAAGCCTTCACATTTTCCAGTAACCTCCCTTTTTCTAATTAATAGTGCATAGCTACATGGAACCTGTGTACTTTGTAGAGTTTCAAAGAACTTGACTGGCAGGATCCTATATGAAATTTTAGAGATACTCAGGTCCTCTCAGTACACTTAGTATGATACAAACTCTAAGAGAATACTCTTTCTTCTGAGAAGATGACAACTAAAAGCTAGTCCTGTTTCTAGTGATACTAGTACATTGAATAGAAAATATTTCACTTATATAACACTCAGAGCAATAGTAAATGTAAATCTGAGAACATTCAGAAGTTCCGTTTTCAGCCTTTTCAAGCAGCAGCTACACTTTGTCATTGTAGTTCATATACTGGTGTAGGTGGCAGGGAGAGTATGTTGGAACCAATCTCTGTGTTGGTTCCAGCAACATTTCCTTCCTAGGTGGAACCATAAGCATTATTATTGACTGGTAAACCTGCAATTTGAGATTGAAGCTCTCTTAAGACAGCTTGACATCAGACATTTCCTCAAATGGCCTCCCAGAGTCCCAAGTGTAACATTTGAATACATGGCAAAACCCGTTTTTCTTCAACTTTTTTATAATGACCATGAAGAATTTAACACTTTCTGTGAGGAAACTTGAGTTACAGAGTCACCATTTAGTTTGACCTTTTTTAAGATTATGGACTTGAAGAGCAGAAGGAGCCACTAGATTGTCTGATCTGATTTGCCACATGTTACTAGCCAATTCCTTTGAGCTCAAAGCTTGTGTTTGGCTAGGAGGGATCTTCCAAAATATGCTTCAGATCATTAGTTGAGAGCAGGGGTCCTCAAACTTTTTAAACAGGGGGCCGGTTCACTGTCCCTCAGACACTGTCGGGGGCCGGACTTTAGTTTGGAAAAAAATGACAGGGAAGTCACCCACCTCGCTGATGCCGCTGCCCCCCTCCCTAGCCCGGCCGCGCAGTCCGGAAAGGGTGGCCAGAAGGGACTGAAGGGACTTTGCTGCACCCGGGCTCTGGCCAGGGCGCGGATTCAGTGGCAGGAAGTCATCTGCGGCTGCTTGGTTTCCCCCCGGCGGGGGGCGGGGAGTTCTGTAAATACCGGCGGGCTGCTTTGAGGACCCTGAGGGGCCATATCTGGCCCGTGGGCCGTAGTTCGAGGACCCCTGCTATAGACAGTGGGAAACCATCAACGACTTTGCAGATGACACTAAGCTGGGTGGTGTGGGTGAGATGCCTGAGGGATGGGATCCATCCAGAGGGACCTGGAGAAGCTGGAGAAGTGGGATGTCCCTTCCAACCCCCACCATGCTGGGATTATGGGAGTATTTACTTTAAAAAACACAACTCAGCCAAGTCACCCAACCAACTCAACCAACCAACCAGCCAACCAACCAACCCACCCCGCTCTTCTTGCTTGCAGGTGACAGCTGCGTGCACTCGGAAACCTCCAACCACGTTTTAAGCTGGAGTCCCCTTATTCTGCAGCCGACCTCGAAGGACTGTAAGGAAAAACCAGGCTGGAGTTCATCTGGAGTCACCTTCCATGGTTCCGGGGACCTTCGGCAGCTCCAGGAAACCTGAGGAAGTGATCGTTGTCCCCACTGAACGCCAGGAACTGCACAGCGGAGTCGCTGCAATGGAGTGATGGAGGGATGTTAATTATAACAGAGAGAGTCACTATTTATTTTTTTGTAGTAGTGTCATATGAATGTATCTTGTTTTTAAAAATGGTTCCTGTTTTATATTATTTATGCCTTGAAATCCCTCTTTTTTCCCCTCCTGCACCGCGAGCTAGCCTGGGCATGTAAAAAAAAGTGTCATAATATAAAGACTGAGGATGGGAAATACCAAGCATCTTTTCCGTGCTGTGAGAACCGCGTCCGAGGAGGCTGATGTGGGGATGGAGTGCATCAGGTCTGACACCGATGGCTGATCATCGTCACCTTGCTGGCAGCTTGGTCCTCAGACCCTCCTTGCCACCAACACCTCTTTGGGTTGATCTGGGAAGAGCCCAGTGGGTGAATACGGAAATAAATAAGAAAACTTAACCCTGGCTGAGTCCGTGCGGCACGGCTTGAGGAGCAGAGCTTGGTCTGGTGGCTGTGTCTGTAGGTGTTTGATAACCTCTGAGGTTCTGTTTGGGGCCTGGATAAGCTGGTGAGGTGGGACCATGTGAAGACCATGAGGTTCAACAAGGCCAAATGCAAGGTCCTGTCCCTGGGGCTGGGCAAGCCCCAGTGTCAGCAGAGGCTGAGGGTGAAGGGCTGGAGAGCAGCTCTGCGGAGAAGGACCTGGGGGTGCTGGGGGTGAGGAGCTGGAGCTGAGCCGGCCCCGTGCGCTCGCAGCCCAGCAGC